>JALIZH010013821.1:0-100456 GCA_030522465.1 Rhipicephalus appendiculatus | reverse complement strand
ACCGGGACAGAGTCGTTTTGTTAGGCTTTTGAAGCGAACGCAGGCGTGCGCAGGCTTTCCGATTTGGGGCAACAAAATCTCACCGCAGCGCCCCCACCACTCTTTTTGTCGCATTCGAAAGAAAACAAGTCTCCGTGTTTTCCAACGGCTGCAAAAATGAAAATAAAGCGATGACCTACTTTTCACAACAGCCTACCTTTGGTCCCCGGCCTTCGGGAGTGGAAAAGGACAAATAACATGCTCTTGCAATGCAACATCAGCGGTCATCGGCCGCCATTATCATCAAAATCTTCATGGCCAATACCTTGCACATTAAGCAACGACGCGACAGGTCCCGCTGAGAGAACGTATGAGGCGGACTTGGCGCCCCCTCTCAGGATTAAGGGGGGGGGGGGGGTCGAGCGCACCCACGGAGCATATTTCTTCCTCCGTGGCCGCACCTCGTGCGCAATCCTAAGACAAGCACACGTGCCAACCACGACGCGCCCATTAGAACGCGGCCTTCGTCCTACAGTGGACAAAAGATATTTTTTTATGCTGATAACTACCCAACGCCGTGACGTATTCGTTGTCTCCACGTCACGCAACCTGATGCATCTACTGGGTTAGGTAGCGTCGACAACTATTTGCGCCGCGCTCGAACGCTTTTTTGGGCATTAGTCCAAAAAACCCTTGCACATGCCCGGAATTACAAATTATAGGCGCCACGCACAGATGCGTTAGGCGTATCCATATGATAGTACGCATTGACACCATTATTGCCCCTAGGGCGCTAACACATTTAGGGCATCGGGATGCTGTGTAAGCTAGAAATGTACGCCACATACGTCACTGCATGACATGTTTATTTTGCACTGATCTGAATGATGATAAATGCGACAATGCGCTATATAACTGTTTTTTTACAGGAATAAGTGACGTAGGAACGATTTTTTTATGTAGTGACGTCAACGTGGCCGCCGTGTTTGCTAACAATCACGGTGCCAAGCTGCATTGGTAGCAACATGTGTAATCTATGTATCCTAATTTGCACGCCTCGAAGAGTGGCACCTCTACATATTGCACAAGGGCATCTTCTAGCATCCCGTAACACCGTGAAAACCAGCCACATATAATGGTCCATTGGACCGCTTTATCAAACGGAGGGCCTCGGAAAGGTTAGTGACGCTGCGGATAACATTGGCCACGTTTACAGGCGTTTATTATCATGACGTGCGCGTCAGTCGCAGAAAAGAGAACTTGATTTACTGTACAATACCGATTCTTTACTTCCGCACAAATACCGTAATGGACGCATGCCGCCCAGGCAGCTGTTTGTTCCCGCAACATTTACAGTTATCAGAAAGTATGAAAAAGTGCCTTGACGACGCTCGCAAATCCGTCCCGCCCTGCAAGCGAAGTGTGACTGGTATATGTGACCTGATGGACCACGTTACCGCCTGCAACAAAGAGCTGTGGCGCCTGGGATTCCAGATTCGAGATGAGCTCCGTGACGAATACGGACAAGTCAGCGTCGTCGTTATTAGAAGACTACGCAGAGTAGTTCTCGGAAACTTTTTGAAGAGCGACTCTGGACTGGCGGCATTGGCTACGCTGCTCTTTCTGCTCGTGGAACATCGTTGCATCGTCGCCGTGCAGATGCTCGACGTGGTCGCGAGACACCCGGCCGTTCTGCACAGTCTAGCACAAAGAGGAACGCTCAAGAGGCTGACGATCCTCGTAGATCCTAATCAGAAGCCCGACGGTGTTGATGGTCTCATCGTGTTTCTGCAGTCGGTGCTCGTTACGGAAGGATTACACGTTCACTTCATCAAAGGCAAGTACCGTCCGAATTACGAAACGTCACGTCTTCACAACATCCTTAGAAGCGAAGAATGCCGACTTACGGCACTCGACCTGACCGACTTGTCAATAACCACTGCGTACGCCAAAAATCTAGTCGCTGCACTAGTGAAGAACAACAGCGTCACCGAACTCGCAGTCGGATCCAACATGTTTGCACCAGAGCGCAAGGAAAAGACTGATCACTTTGTCCGGTACCTGAGAGAAAAGAAGGCGACGTTGAGGAAATTGTTGCTCGATGCGTCTGACATGAATGCAGACAACACCCTCGAATCGTTGTGCACCTTAGTTGCAGCTATTTGCGAAATGACTTCGTTGGAGGAGCTGACAGCTCGCTCGTTACGAAATGTCGTCGACATCGGGTTCTTCGGCTTTGTGGTCGCCTCGAACAAGAATCCTTCGCAGTCTGGAAGTGCAGTGCCGGCATTGTTGCGACAGTAGGGCTCACCAGTCTGACAAGCGGCCACTCGAGATGAGTGTAATCGAACCATGGTTGTCGGGTTTGAAAACGAACCGCACCTTAGAAAGACTGACCGTGGATCTGTCACTCTACACTCCTTACGAGTGCTCCTTGTTCATTGACGCGATTGCAGTCAACGTCTCCATCGCAACCGTGACGGTACGGAACATTGCAGACAACGGGTGCCTTCAAGCAGTCTATGCCATAATACGGGATCGGGAAATCCAACAGAGAGTGGTCATTGAAGATCATCACGTTGGCCTCAAGGATGTCCAAGAACTTTGGTTGTATCCCGAAGCAAGTGCCATCACGCTCAGTTCCTTGCACTTTCCCGAACCGACGGTCCTCTGCACAGCCATCCGAGTACTGTCCGCGTGCCGCCACGTCACTTCACTTCGCTTAAGGTTCCGCAGTTACGAGGAAGCCCTCTACATCGCTGCTGCCGATTACATAGCCGCCGTTTCGACACTGAACGACATCGAGTTGTACTTGAATGGCTTATGTGAGGAAAGAGGCGAAAACCGTGTTCCGGGCGTACACCGGCTTATCGAAGCACTTGCATCAAATAGAAATCTGCATAAACTAAAGGTACATGTGGAACACTTGAACGCGACCTGTTGCAAGTTGATGGCCGATTCAATTCTGCAAAACCCAATGCTTTACGAACTGTCTCTCGAGGCACTGAGTAGAAAATCTTGCTCGTCGTTTCTGTGGTGCCTGGTGCGTGGACTGGCTGACAATTACAGTCTCCTCGTCGCGAGGCTGCCCGACTTCTCTGTTGCTCTGGACACCGACATGATAACGCTACATGGCATCACTCGTCGCAACAGTCGTCTCATCGATCTAGCAAGTCGCTTCGTGACTCGAGACCACCGCGACTCCGCCACCAAAAGAGCACTGTCACTAGTTTATGAACACCCCAAACTGCTCGAGACAGTCGCGAAGAAAGCAGGCGTTACAAAGATTAAAGCCAAGTCTCTGATCAAAGACTCAATGCCGCTTCCTTCTTTCAGTGAAATGGAAAGTTTGATGTCGGCAGTGTCACTGTGTACGTCGTGTGGTTCTTGAACATTGGGGAGCAACAGGTCCTACATACATAATAAATGTAGCAGTGTACTTGAATACTCACAAGGTTTGATTTTTTCCATCTCAGGTCGAGTAAGCGTCGAAGTCACGGCATGGGCCAATGACAACTGAAAGCGGCGAGATTTCTGCGCGTGAGCCCAAAGCCGTCTTCTTTTTCTGATGTCACCTGGCCTCGCACTGCCGTTGTTATAAGCTACTTCCTGAACAAGCACACCTCCACGACCAAGCATGCGACGCTGACACAGATTAATCGAAATGAAATGTTATTAGGTAGAAATCCATGCATAAATTTATTCTTGCCGCAAGTGCGGCCATCATTAGCACAACTATATGGGCTGGTAATCAGTCAGCAAAATCCATAAGTGCTATCCTGAAGTGGTAAACACCGGAAGCGAGCTTGAGAGCCGAAGTGGAAATAAAAATTGAAGTTAATGCCGGCGTTCGCACACGGAAGCCACCTCATAGACCACTTGAGTTAAGCACAGGCACTACATGAAAGTCGCGTATCGCGAACGGGGAGCGCTGGCAAGGTTGAGAGAAAATATTGAGTTTGCGTAGCGGTAGGTCAAGAGGTTCGGCGTAATGTTGACGCGTTTCTGTAGCATTTATCGCCTAATCGTCACTGAGCTCTGCAATCAGAACGGCAGTTCTGATGCACTGACAATTTTACAAGTTATTACCAGTTAACAAAATCTTGCCTGGGTTCTCGAACAACACGATGGAAATTTGGAAAGCGCTTCACAGATGAAACAGATGCTCCACAATTCTTACGCCAGTTTTTCGCAAGCAGCGCTGCGTACGAAACGCTGGCAGGGCGTGTATGCTGTAGATTCTGAAAACCGTTGAATTCGCCATATTGCTTTATCTTATTAGAACCGAAGGCTCTTCTAGAAGCTGTCTTCTATTCGCTCTGATTGCCGCCGCTACAGAAGTTGATAATTTGTTATAATTTGGTGACTTCCCGCATGACATCCCTGATATAAGAACAGCGTAGCAGATGATATGGGCGCCGTATATTTCGCATATGTACTGTCATCTATCTCGGCGTTCCGTATGTTCCCATATGCTGTCATGGCTCCGATAGTTTGCCGAATATGCGCATTCTTTTTTTTTCGCGCGAAACTTCCGTTGCCATTCGCAGAGCGCCGCCGTGTGCAGCTTCCAACTGCTGACGAGAAGCTACGCAACGTGATTCATGACGCTGCACATTAACTTTATATCATGTACATGGTAAGTCGTATGTGCTTGTGCTGCGTGTCAGCATTCGCCATCGGTAATTTGTGTGTGCATGTGATCATATTAACGTACGGAAGTAAGTACTCTCTGAAATTGCTTTTGGAAAGTTTACGTCACGGCATGTTATGCGTTTTCCTCATCCATTCTGTCTTATCTTACGTATAAAGGGCACTCGTTGCACAGCCTCTATGACTAATATCAGATTGAAAACTGATTGGGCTGAAGCCAGCCCCATACATTGACATAATAGGGAGGGGGGCAAGAGGTGGGGGGGGGGGTGCAGTCAGCCCCATACATTGACATGATAGGGAGGGGGGGGGCCGCTGCGACGAACCTTCGCCCCCCCCTCAAGGGGAACCCTGTGCACGCCTGTGTTCATACGCAAAGCACTGTAAAATGTAAAGCAAATTAAGCTTTTCGCCGCACAAGATGACAGAGGATAATATGTATGAGATGTAAGCGTTATAGGCCATTACATGAATTCTGAATACTAATGTACCATATATTAATTAGAACTAACAGACAATGATGCCAAGGAAAGTATAGGGGATATTATTTCAAGTAAATGTAATGTAAATGTGAAGAAAGAGAAGTGAACGAAAAGATAACTTGCCACTGGCAGGGACCGAACCTGCGACCTTCGAATAACGCGTCCGATGCTCTAGCGCTGAGCTACGGTGGCGGTCATCCGGCCCGTCCACTTTATAGGGTTTATATGTGCATTTAAACGTGGGAGCGTCAGTCAGCGCCGCCTGTTGCCGTTACGGCGAGTGTGGAACACCGTTTTTGCCTGTAGGCGTCACGTAGCACGTGATCATATTACAAGGTAAATTTAACTGGTAGCGAAGCTTCCATAGAAGCCCATACGTTCAGGAAATGGCGGCTCATCAGCTGCTTATGGGGCTCAGCGCCATCTATGTGAGGTGGGAATACTTCCGCCGGAACAAAAAATAAAGCGGATGTGACGCAATAGCTGTTGGCACTAGCGCGAAATTTGATCTCAAATTATTTTTCGTAGGCCCCTGATCGCTAAGGAACTCGCGCTAAGGCGATCGCCGGCGAGTCCTCCATGAGTGCGCTTCAAGTCAACGCCAGCTAAACTAATGTCGACTCATGACTAGAAAGCGATGTTTAAGTGTACTACCGTTCAATTCCCCTCGGTTTCACTAGGATACTTATTTTTGGAACTTTTATTCGGCGTTCGTGGCATCTTCTGCACATGGATTAAAACAAGCAGCAGCGTAACTTTCATATTTGCAGGCGTTGCTTATTCGCTTCGCACATACGCAGGTTGTTTAGGGTGCACATTGCTTCTGTTCTTCAGTTCTAAAAAGAAGAAATGACGCCTAGTCACGCCAAAATTATGACACCTTAGTTTTATTCAACGGTCACAAGAACTCAATTTTATTACACTGCACACAATGAGCACCAAGTGAATAAGCACAAAAAGTGTGCGGGACACTACATGTGCTTTGTTTTGTCTTATGCTCCAATAAATTACCGTTTCGTAAGCGAATGCAAGTACGCCAATTGTAGCGCGATAGATAACTTAGCGATCTGCTCACCCATAACACGAATAATAGTAGGCACTGCGTGTTCAAGAAGGAAACCGGGTCGCAGGAATACTGATGCATGAAAGTCCACTGAGCACAGTCCTCCGAACCGTTGCCCTTATTCCTTATCTGGAAGACATGGGTCGCCAGACATACGTGGGTTGCTGCTGCATCCGTGCCCAGCACATCGTTTCCGCAGGTACCGAGCCAAGTACTCGGTGTTAAACGTTATCCGCATCGTCTCGCTGCCCGTTGGACACTGTGCTCAAGACGTTCACCAACGATGAAACGCACATCACAACTTCGCGCACAGCACAAATTACATTTTGACCACATTAATTCAGAGAACGCAGGCAAGTGCGTAACACTAAAACACGAGAGGGGTTGTGTCATCGCGGACGAATTTTACGAGCGTACCTTTCCATGCAGCGCAAGGGCTGCACTGAATAATAATGGCGTGCACAGAGGGCGCTAGAAAAACTATTTTTCGTAATAATAAAACACTGTCATAAATTTTTTGCTCATTGCACCTACGTAATATTGTTGGGAAAGTAAATGTCATTTGTTAAACATAACGATTGCTTCGCCTTTGAAGAAAACCTGGTTTTTCACTATTAGTGTTTGTTCCCACCAAACAGTCGCGCTTCAATCGCAGCTCCCATAACTCTCCATGCTGATGTCGCTGGCAATAGCTTTTGAACCGCTTTTCGCCCGAAGTTTCGCGACCTATTTGGATAGACCTTGCTTATTACGAGCTGCCAGCTCGTAATAAACAGCAAAGGTACCCTCTGCACAAGCAAAGGCACCCTCTGCACGGACACAATCCGGTCATGAAGTCTGCAGCCAATGTGAGATTCGCCCTACTACTATTTGGGACTGCCGTGCGTTAGCGCCGGCTGGATGACGTGGCGGTACATCGTGACCTTGTGCTCCTGTCTCACTAGCGATCTTGCGTCAGTGTCACGGCGGGTTCCTCTGCAACATGAAGTCTGGCGAGGTATAAGCGCTCCCTCAATCCATTCTCCTGTACGACCTGACATATCTAGGCGTCATTGGTGGGTCTGATAAGCTCCAGAGTAATGTTCTTCGGTATAGGCGTGCGCAGGGTTCCCCTTCAGGGGGGGCAGGGAGGGGCGAAGGTTCATCGCAGCGCCCCCCCCCCCTTCCTATTAGGTCAATGTATGGGGCAGAATTTGCGCCCCCCCCTCTCTGAGGTGACTAGGGGCGGCGGCCTCTCCTCTGGCCCCCCTCGTGCGCACGCGTATGTTCTTCGGCGATATGTTGGACGCGATCACCATAAAAATTGACCTGCAATGCTCCAGGTTTGAGCAAGAGAGTTCCATTGTCATCTTCTCCAGCGTCGCTTTCTTGCCGATAGCCACTATCCAAGGTCTGATCCGGCTACACAAGCTATCGATTTCGGGAATTACGCTATTCCTCTACAAACTGCAGTCTACCACCTGGAAGCTCCTCGGCGGCCGATTTTTGCGGAGAAGTGCGGCGGTGAGGCGGCTGTGATCATCATCCAACGAGAAGCGGATATCCTTCACATCGGGTATAGTGGTGGTGCGGAACGTCGAGCAGATGACCTGACATACTGTGATGTTTTTGGGATTGTGCGACGTCACAATTACAGAACTTGATTCATTATAACACAGTAAAGCAGTGAACATTAACTGAAAACTGCAATCAATGTTAAACTACACACCTATTAGGTACTCCGACATGGTGAATATACACGCAGCAGGGTTGCTAATACAGACATTATGTCAACGAGTGCAAACATTACTCTAAGGATGTCACCAGAGCTTAGAGGCACTACTTCACTCATGATATATGCCAAAACACGTGTGCATTCTACTATGTGGCATCACACTTTGACAAGACTGTACACTTACGGCTGAGGCCACTTGTGCTTGCAGCTCCTA
The DNA here is from genome assembly GCA_030522465.1 of Rhipicephalus appendiculatus. Taxonomy (NCBI): domain Eukaryota; kingdom Metazoa; phylum Arthropoda; class Arachnida; order Ixodida; family Ixodidae; genus Rhipicephalus; species Rhipicephalus appendiculatus. Next base: position 92,351 of record JALIZH010013821.1, on the reverse strand, counting down.
CACGGAGTGCCGCTGCTGGTTGCGATTTGCTATGTGTCCATCAAAGAAAAAAACTAGTTTTACTGAATCGTAAACAGAACTTTAATAAACATTAAAAAACAAATTATGTGGTTGCATGCAGTATGCATTGTGGGGTATTGCTATGCTTGAAGCAGAGCAATGCCCCACATTTGGCGATGTTACACCTGCTATTACAGTTGCGTCGCTCTAGCATTTCATTCTTCGGATTCAGGTGATGTCTTCACGAGGTCTTTTAGAAGGTGGGGGGCACACTACTATTCGGCGAAGGCTGCTCAATAAGAAGATGCAAATCTAAAAGTAACACGACTACATATATCATAGAAGAAATAAAAGGCAGGAACATTTTCACACCCTCTTGGCTTGGCGAGAAGGGAGCAGGCCTCGTACGAACTGTGTAGGCCGGTCCAGGTTGGGCCCGCACTTGGCGGTTGGACCCACGAATTCGACCCACGAATGAACATTCTGTGCGAACCTTATACACAATAATGCATGCATGCAGTTACTCATCTCCATCGAAAGGCGGCTTGCGTCGGTATGCAACGCGGACTTATGGTAGTCCAGCATCATTTCACAGTCTTGTTAGCTGTTGCCACATTGCAGTTCTTGTCTTAGCAGTAAATATTGGGCCCATATCAACGGGTGCTTTAGCGAGACTCGGGTTCGTTTCTGTGGTAACGTGAAACGTGAGCCTTATAACAGTGATAGGGCTGCCATGCTGTTTTGTGTTATCTGCATGCTGTTTGTATGTTGTATCTGTTGCGGCCGGTGACGTCACACCGGCCTTATATATATTGGTTGCTCAGCACTTGATAAAGGCTGATTCCTGGTTGTTCAAGCTGTGCCTCAGTCATATCATGTGGCGACGAGGGTGGGACTGGAACCCAGAAGTGCAGGGTGAGCCATGCAGTTGAGCGGCGGTAGCAACGTACGGAATGTTTCACCTGCTCTCGGATTACGCCAGAATTGCGGCAAGCATTACGGTTCTTCTACGGATCTTCAGGAAACGCCCCTACGCCACCATTGTGCACCTGAGTAAGGCACGCTCGTCAAACGCAGACTGTTCAGTGCTTTCGCCTCTGTAGAATGTCGCACTTGGGGAAGCTAAGCGAGTTTGACCCAAGAACTCAGAACTTTGAGTCATACCTTGAACACTTTGAGTTTTTCATTACTGCGAATGATGTAAAACCGGGAAATGTTTTGCCAGTGTTTCAGACGGTCATTGGTGCAGAAACATATGAGGTGCCAAAAAGTTTGGTTGTTCCGGACACGCCTGCTGACAAAACATTTGCCGAGGTGAAACAACTGCTTAAGAGTCATTACAGTCCTTCGAGTTCAGTTATTGCTGAACGGTGCAAATTCAACAGGCGTGTCCAACACGAGCAAGAAAGTGTCGAAGACTTTATTGTAGAACTTAAGCGCCTAGCCAGAAAGTGCGACTTTGGCGAATTTTTGAACGATGCTTTGAGGGACAGGCTGGTGGCGGGGGTACTAAATGAGGACAGCCAGCGGGCGTTATGCGCCGAGGAACATTTGACCTTCGAGAATGCATGCAAAATTGCTTTAGCGCGAGAGTTAGCCGCACGGGACTCCGTCCTAATGAAGGATAACGATGGGAATATAAATGCCGTGAGGAGTCAGCAAAGAAGGAAAAGGGAAGGCTACGGTACTTCAAGTGAGGCGCGCCCGAACAGCAAATGCGAGCGATGTGGCAAGAACCACTCCTCAAATAAGTGCTGGTACAGAGAGTTCAGGTGCCGCAGATGCGATCACATAGGACATTTGCAGAGAATGTGTCGGACTGTGCCCAGGCAGAACGAGCAAACTAACGCGGTAGAAGGATTGGAGGGACGAAACGGAGCAGGAAGTGTGGCACTTCGTAAACATGGCACGGTCCTGTTACGAGGTCAGCATAGAGGTAGAAGGCAGACCACTGCACATGCAGATTGACACAGGCGCTGCCGTGACGATAGTTCCAGAAAGCGTGTACAAAGCGACTGTCCCACACGTAAGGTGCACCCCGTCCCGAGTATCGTTACGGACATACACGGGGGGAACAGCTGCAGCTTAAGGGACGGTGTGAAGTGGTGGTCAACCACAATACGCAGCGATTGACCTTGTCAGTAGTGGTAGTGAAAGACGAAGGCCGGCGACTTCCTGTGTTTTTGGGTCGTGATTGGCTTGAAAGTCTCAAACTAGACTGGCGCGGAATAGGAAACGTGCGATGTGAAGACAGGGTGCAGTGACTCAAAGAGAAGTTTAACTCCGTGTTCTCGAGCGAACTGGGCGAGATTCGAGGTTTTGAAGCGAAAGTTCTTCTCCAGAAGGGCTGTACCCCAGTGTTTTGCCGCGCTAGACCGGTCCCTTTTGCAATACGAGAGCCCCTAGAAAGACAGCTAATGACCATGGTACAGAAGGGTACATTAAGGCAAGTTCCTCGCAGTGATTGGGCCACTCCGATCGTGACTATTAAGAAAAGCGATGGTACTTACCGAATTTGTGGAGACTACAAGATAACCATCAACCCGGTTTTAAAAACCGATCATTATCCTTTGCCGAGGCCGGAAGCTTTATACTCGAGCATAGCAAACGGCGAAGTGTTTTGCGTTCTGGATTTATCATCGGCATATCAACAAGTGCCTCTCAGTCCGTAATCCAGGCCACTGTTGACCATTAACACGAGCTTGGGTCTTTTTGAGTTCCAACGCCTGCCATACGGGGTGGCCAGTGCGCCTGCAATCTTTCAGTCCCTAATGGATACAGTATTAAGGGGCATACCGAACGTCGGCTGTTATATTGACGACGTCATTGTGGCGGGTTCGGACACAGCAGATTGCCAAAAGACTCTCGAGCGTGTCTTGGCTCGGTTCCGTGATTACAATACCACGTTGAATGAAGGCAAATGCCATTTTTTTTGAAAACTGCGTGACGTACTTGGGTCACAAGGTAGACGCAGAGGGAATCTACCCGACCGAAACAAAGAAAAAGGCAATCTTGCAGGCACCTGAGCCTACAACCAAGACAGAACTAAAGGCGTATTTGGGAATGCTCAATTTTTATGCCAAATTTCTGAAGAATGTCGCAGGGATTGCATATCCACTTTACAGGCTCCTAAGAAAAGATGAAAAGTATTGAACGAAGGAACAGAGCGACGCTTTCGCCGCGACCAAGAAGCTTCGCACGAGCAGCCGCGTCTTAACTATGATGTAGGAAAGCCTGTTGTGTGACGCGTCAGCGTACGGGCTCGGGGCAGTTATCTTTTACGAGACTGCGGAAGGCGAGCGGCCGATCGCTTTTGCTTCGCGAACGATGACACCGGCAGAAAAAAACAATGCGCAGGGTGAACTCGAGGCTCTTGCCTTGATTTTCGGGCTGAGGAAATTCCACCGCTACCTGTACGGAAGGACGTTCACCCTGTACACAGACCACCAGCCACTCGTGGGTATTCTGTGACAAGATAAACCAGTGCCTAGCATCGCCGCGGCCCGCATGCAACGGTGGGCGATGACGCTGGCAGCTTACAAATATGAGCTGAAATATCGACGCGGGAAAAATGTAGAAGTAGCGGACGCGCTGTCGAGACTTCCATGCGTAGATTGCAGCATAGAAGAGCCAGCCGAGTGTTTGGCAGTCTTTGAGTGCCTTCCGTTAACAGCCGAAGCGATAGCAAGGACCTCAAAAAGGAACATAATCTTGTCCCGAGTGGCCGAATTCACAATGAATGGCTGGCCAAGCGACTGCTCGGAGGAACTGAAGCCTTACTATGTCAGGCGGTGTGAACTTTCGCTCGAACAAGGCTGCGTCACATGGGCTTCGAGGGTCATCATTCCCAATTCCCTGCGTGATCAAGTGTTGAACTTGTTACACGAAGAGCACCCCGGGGCCAGCCGTATGAAAATGCTCGCCAGAAGTTTTGTGTGGTGGCCGGGAATGGACCAGGCGATTGAACAATACGTTTAACGATGTTCGATCTGTCAGGCCGTCCAACCCGCCGCTGAACCGGTACCTTTGCCCCCGTGGATGTACCCGGCCAAATGTTGGTCGCGAGTACACGTGGATTTCGCGGTCAAGGATGCGAATGTGTTTTTGGTCTTAGTCGACGCTTACTCGAAATGGGTGGAAGTGCGGCCTATGGCTTCCACGTCTGCATCTAAAACAATCGGAAAAATTCGAGCCACCTTTGCCGCGTACGGACTTCCGGAAACGCTGGTAAACGATAACGGACCGCAGTTCACGTCCGCCGAGTTTGCGGACTTCTTGTAGGCTAATGGCGTGAAACATGTTCGCACTCCTCCCTATCACGCCGCATCGAATGGGGCGGCCGAACCCATGGTGCAGACTGTCAAACGAGCCTTGCTAAAACAAGTTTTGGAAGAGAACGCTTCGGACAGTCACTGTTCATTCTAAGAACGAGTGGACAAAATTCTGTGTGCGTATCGAAACACTCCCAGCTCTGTGACAGGGCAGTCGCCTGCCCAGTTCTTAAAAAGGCAACCGCGCACGAAACTTTTTTTATTGAAACTGATTTTGGGAATGCTATGCGGGATAAGCAAGAGCGTCTGAAAGAACACTGTGATCAGAGGCGTGGTGCTGAACGTGCGTTTTGGAAATGTTCGCGGTGGTTTTCACTTCGCTTGGTCGCCAGTTGTATCCTGCACAGTTTAGGCGCGCTTCCAATAGATTCGCCGACGTTTCTGCGTGGCGCGGACGCTAGTTGCTGCTTGCTCTTCTAGATGGTTCAGACGCCCATTTTGCCTTAGCGATGAATTTAGTCGCCGCCGACTGAGCGTCATGCGGTCGCCACTTCCTGGTCGCTCTTTGCACAATTCAGACGCGCTAAGCCTCTTTCCGACAGATTCGCTAGCGGTTGAGCGTGGTGTGGTCGGCACCTACTGCTCGCTCTTGGATGGTTCGGCACGTGAAGCCGTTTCCTTCTATTAAGGCGAAAGCCCTTAATGTATCATGCTCACGTCCGTCCGTGCCCTGGCACGGTGCCAGGTGGCCTACGGGGTGTGCAGACGGACGCCGGTCGCGTCGGACTCTACAGCGCTCGCGCTTTGCTTGTGAAGCGTCGCTGTGCTGTGCCCACCGTGTCAAATCACGCAAGAAGGAAGATGCGTGCATCGCGTTTCCATTCTTCCCGACTCCGTCTCAATGGGCATAGGCATTCGCCTAACACACTTTGGAATTTACAAAGTGTCATTCGATTTCTTTTCGAAATAGCGCGCACGGCGTGCAGGAAGCCTTCGAGTTTCGCGTTGGTCAGACGCCGAAGGCCCTTCACGCAATCCTGTCTATCCACGACTCGCGATAATGCACCGGCGTTTGTGGTTCTCGGTCTACTGGACGCCCTATTACAGGAGACCGAAATAAGAGGTACTTAACATCCTGCGCCTCTCTTGCTATGTCGTTGGAGCGAATTTAAGTCGAGCGAATATGTTGTGTTTCCTCAATGAGACAGTGGTAGTAAGGGCCAAACAACGAAACGTTCCTTTCCTCAGTAAGGAAGCCTTCATTTTGGTGAGGCCGCCTTATGTCACTCTGAAAGCTTCCTCACTGAGGAGCCCTCGGTGAAGGCTTCCTTGGCGCTTCGCCAGCTTAAGGTTGCTTTGGGGCTACCTTCGTGCGCCCTTAGGTCCGCTCCGTGGCCCTGAACGAGCGCTTCACCTCACAGCTAGCCCACGTGGTGAGCTAGCCCACGTGATGCTTGTTTCCGAGGCAACCCTCCCACCCCACCTCTGCGGGGAGACGCGAGCGTGCGTGCACGGTGCGCAGTAAAAGAATTAGGCGCTGCGCCGTGCTCCCGACCGGGCTGCAGAAATTAGGCGCCTTTTTCCTTCTTCGAACCACAACCACCACCAGTAAAAGAAGAAATGGCGTCGTGGGCGGACGGGAGTGCGGCTGACTTCACGGATTTCTTGAACCGCGCTTGTCATTTCGCATTCGGAGAGGTCTACCGGTATTCACCGGCAGTGAGGATAGTTCGCGATGCGGTCAACCCCATGGAATTGTACAATGAAGAAGATTTCGCCTTCAGGTTCCGATTCACCAAGGCGTCTGTCATTGCGATCATGTCGGAACTACAGTTGAAAAAGGAACACGGACCGAAGGGGAACCCCGCTCCCACCGCTGCTGAAGGTGCTCATCACGCTTCGGTTTTACGGCACTGGTGCCATGCAGACAGTGGTTGGCGACCTCGTGCGCGTCTCACAGCAGCATGTGTCGCGTTGTGTCTGGGAGATCACCCAGGTCATATGTTTGTGTCTGTTTCCCAAATATGTGCGACTCCCCGATGCAGCAGGCGCGAATGATGTGATGGCCCGCTTCTACGAATTGGCATGTTTCCAGGTGTAACGGGGTGTATAGACTGCACGCACGTCCCGATTGTGAGCCCTGGAGGCGAGAACGCCGAGGTCTTCCGCAACCGCAAGGGATACTTCTCATTTAATGTGCAGGTAAAGTGACGCCTTCGTCTCATTTGTCTCTTTTCTTAACCTGTTCGATGTGTGTAACTTTTGCGACAGCGTTGTATAGACGCACGTTTTCAAAGCTGTGCCGTTGCTGTAGAAATAGGGTTGCTTTTGTTGCACATGCCCATGGTGAATACACGCCATTCAGGTAACCACTGTCCGTTGCTAATTTTTCTTTTACATATGAAACGTACAGCTTCAGAAAGGTACTCTATTGAATGTCACTTTCTTTTTAATCGCCATTTTTTTAAGTACCTTAACTCGCGTTGAACATGGTAATGCGATAAGCAGTAATGTCGCACCCATGACTATGTTGTGCATCAGTAACTTTAAGCAAATAAATTTCAGTAAATATGCACCATCAATGCACTGATCTAAATTGCATAACTGTCACGTACGTTGATAAAAACCAAGGGTTGTGAATGCCTGTTGTATTAGCCACTTTTTATCCGGGCACAGTGTGCTTAACAGTTGCATGAGGGTATGTGGTGGTGAAGTGCACATTTTTTAAAAATTTTCAAGTTACACACATTGAAACATGGCTGTTGCTTTTGTGTGCAACCATTTCCAAGAAATGCACAATACTTGATTCACAGGCTATCACTGGTCCCGAGCTCCAATTCTTTGATGTAGTTGCCAGTTGGCCTGGATCCGTGCATGACAGCAGAATATTCACCAACAGCAGAGTGATGGCACTCTACGAACAGAAGGCTGTACCTGGCGTTCTCCTTGGTGACCAGGGGTATGCGTGCCTACCATTCCTCATGACACCACTCAGGAATCCTCAAACACGTGCAGAAAAGAGGTAACAGCACATGCACCTCAGCCTGGAAATTATAATAGGTGCGCTACTAGGCACATTAGTACTTGAAGTACTAAAATTGCAGTGTCCCTTATGAAAACTAGATTGAAAACCTGCCGTTTATAACATAAACGTGAAAATTTCTTGGAACAAATGAAGTACCTGCAACTGTAAAGCCTATTGTAAAAAACAAAAACAATTTCCCCATCTCCCGCTAAAGGGAACCATGTGTGGATGCGAAGCAGCGGAGAGATGGTTAGTTTGAGTGGGAGATTGTGTAATTTTATACATAACTTGCAAGTGACGCGTTCCTGTCTTCCGTCCGTCTTCCGTCCGCCATTACCGAGCACATACGTCTCAGTGACCGCGCCGTGTTTACGTTCGTGCGGCGGATCGCTTGGCGTAGTGCGCGCGTTTTGATGGTTTGCCTTGCGCGTAAGACGAAGGAGAATCGTTCAGGACAGGGCCGTACCCAGGAATTTATTTCGGGGGGGTGTTTATGTGTAGAAAGGCTAACATCGGCAACTGGTGGTCGATGTGGAAGCATGTAAATACTTTAGTATCACCCGAAAAGTTAAAGCATGAAAAAATTTCGGGGGGTGTTAGAACCCCCTCAACCCCCCCCTTAGTTACGGCCCTGGTTCAGGACATTATGCAGCCGGCGGCGAAGCAGTGTTGAATGGGGAACTCGGATCCTCCGCGTCTGCAGTGTCCGAGTCCATGGTGTCGCACTTTATGGGTGAAACAACTTCGCACGAGATTTGGAAACATAGCTTGCCTTTTATGAAGTGACGCCCGCGCACACGTACGTTGTTCAGTCTTCGGATCCTTCCTGTTTATGCGCGCATGAGCCATGTGCTCCTCTTCACGGACAGCTCTTTCGTGCGGTCGCACGGGTTTGTGATCACCTTTGGCAAGCAGTTCGTCCCCGCTTCTGGTCCTTTTTTTATCTCATTTACACTTACATCTCGTGCGGCAGTCAAATATCGCCATTGCGACGGACGGCGTTGACGGGAAACGCGAGAGCCGCACAGCTTGGCTCGGTGTCGTCTGCTGCCATGTGCTCGGTGATGGCGGCGCATATGCCGAGATCGCATCCCAGAGTTCCGCAGTGTGACGTACTTGCAAGTTATGTATTGAGAGAATGAATGAGAATGTATAAGAGAAGACTGAGAATGTGATTCTTGCGTGTTTATTTAGGGAACGTACGCGATTCCTAGAGTCGATGCACGAAACGCTTTGAAGACGACGGCCTGGTGATCGGTGAAGTGTAGCGTCAAGGTTGCTTTTCAAGAGTTTTCATTGTGAAGTTTGCTAAGATGAGGTCTATGCACGTTCCCCTTATGGTGGTCGCTGGTATGTGCTCGTAGGAAATGCATCGCAACGAGTAGACGTCTAGCATGTTGTGGACCAGCCAATCGTTCGTCGTTATATCCACGTTGAAATCACCCGCAAGTACGAAGGGCGCGTGTCTGTATGTCTTTGTGTACTGTGCCGTGGCCTTTTCTAGGTAACGTTCGACGGTCCCTCTGGAAAAATGTTGGGTGCGAGATACATCGTCATGATTACGATATTGTTGTCGTTGGCAAAGTAGTCTAACGGCCGAGTGCTCTCCGTTGTGTGCTTTGCCGGTAGGTTGTAGATCTAAGGCTTTTGCTTGGAGATGGCGTTTGACGTACATGACGACACCACCGGCAGGACGTTCTGTCTCCTCAGTACACGCGATCGCTTCGTAGCCGTTGACTGTCGGTCTTGCGGCGTTCCACGTTTCTGTGAGACACAGTACGTCTGCTTTGGTTAGGACGCGATCACGTTCGATGTGTCTGGCGTGTGCGTTGAGGGATCGGCTGTTTAGCAGCGCTATAGTGAGCTCCGTTTCGGGGTCTACGTCCTCTCGGAAAGCGTGGAGGTATCGCTGAGTGACGGTGTCGAGACGTTTGAATTCATCGATCATGTTCTAGTCCACGTCGTCGATCTTGGGGTGGAAGCGATGGTCACCGGCAGCGTTAGTCAGGTAGAGGTTTTGAATGTTGGTGCACCTGGTTAAGGCAACGTAGACGAGTTTCGGTGGGTGCGTCTTCGAGTATTCGTATACAATGGAAGAGTAGGTTCCTCCCCTGGGACTTGTCTACGGTTACGGCGTTCGCCTGGACCAGGGAGAATTGTGTCGTTTGCATGCGACACCGCTGTTGCGGTGGATCGTCAACGTGATGTGCCGTGGTTTTATGGGTATCCACGTCTTGTCAACGACATAGCCCAAACGTTTCGCCTCGCTCACTGCGTGGTTGGAACGAAGTCGAGCGAGCTTCCCCGTTGTGGGAACGTCGAACTGTAAAATCGTCTGGTTAACGCGCCTTCTTCGTCTTGATGGGATTGTGTGCGACACTTAGTTCACAATGTTTTAGGGTTCCCACTGTGCCGTTTACGAGGCCGTTGATAACATCTATGTTAGCCGTTATCATGTAGGGCTTGTTGTAGACTAGTGGGATTTGCTTGGGTAGGTTAGCGAATTCTGTGTTAGACATCTTGGCCACTTTCTCCTTTGCCTTGTCCATGGCTTCTTTTGTTGCGCATCCCAGGAAGGTGTCCTGGGTTCGCACTACTTGATGTTGTTGTTCGTCGTTGTTGTAGGAGCAAGTGGTCGCCACGAAGGTGTTGAATGTGTTGACGTCTTCGTTACTGTAGAAGAGGCGAACTGCTGCTGGGGCGCGCCTGAGTGCGTTCTCCGCGGTAAGGAAGCGACTCTCCAGTAGGCCACTTCGCTGTCGTTGAGAGCCCTTCCGTCTCCTATCTTGGTCAGTAGACTCGAGAAGGAGGCGTTGGCTTCCATGACAACCTGGACTAAAGGGAAGTAGTCCATGTAGTGTCAATTGATTGTTGTTCCGAAAAGCCCTCCCGTCTCCCGACACCGCTTGTAGATTTCGCTGGCGCGAACGGAGCGTAGTTGTCTGAGGTCTCCGTACATGACTCTGGTGACTGAAGTGGTGGTTGATGTCCTTCATATTACTGCAGTGTTCTGGTTCGCATAGTGGGTGCTTCCCTACTTCATGAAAGTGGCCGGACGCGGGACGGGGGACGCGGGACGGACATAGCCCCTGAGCATAAGATGCTTCGCATCTAAGAGAAAAGGTATTCCTAGACGCAAGCCGCTTAAATTTTAAATTTGCTCCCATACAAGCATACACATGCTTTACTGCAGTCTCTGAACAGGTTTGCTGTCTGCTGTCCCACAGCCCATTCTTTGTTATCTCGAAAAGCATGCTGTACCCATGATGTGCACATGCCAATAACACAGGATGTATTAAAACACATTTAAAATGGAACACCCAAGTTGTTGTCTTCAAAAAGAAAGAACTGTTTCTTCCTAATAATTGTGATGATGTATCAGTGGCTGTATCTTGACATGTTCACAATTGCTTTTGCACATATAGCTTGTTGCTCATGCATTATTTGCACATTCTCTCGTTTCGTGCAGGTACAACAAGAGCCAGATAAAAACATGAAACAATGTGGAGCGTACATTTGGAGCGTGGAAAAGGCGCTTCGCATGCCTACGGGTAAAGCTGCTGACGGACACTGATCGGTCTGCAGCTATCATAACAGCATGTGCAGCGCTCCACAACATTGCCTGTTTGCGTCGGGACCCATGTCCACTCTCTGATGAAGTAGACCCCGACGTTGATTTACCTGACAACCCTAGCCAAGGAGATCCCGACGCTGTTGCTGGTGCACAAGTACGCAGCTGCTACATCCGCCGGTGTTTTTCCTCTGGGAGCGAACACACGGGTCCAGTGCAAACCTGAAGTAATCTACATTCAGTAGCTGTTTCAAAAAATATATTCCTGCTCTACATCGTCTCTCTTCAGTCTCGTTGACCTTAAAGAGTGCTGCATGCATTTATCCCAAGCAGTGTTACTTGCACCACTGTGGCATTTCAGTAAATGAAAGGTGTACATGACACAGCTCATATCTTCAAATGACTTTATGAAAACTTCAAAACATCAGCTGAACAGGCACATGTACATTCAGACACTACACTTGGTGACATTTAAATATAACATTTGAGACATCTGGCTTGTTATCTCCAAAACAATGTGAAAACAACTGATGACTGAACAACTGCAAGAAATATACTTTGATGACTTAACAACAACTGCAAGAAATATACTTATGCTTGCTGTTGCATGTTAATGTGACAAGTTTCCAAAACATGCTCTCAGGTATTCCTTTATTGAGAATCTGTTGCCTGCAGCTGTTTTCTTAGGAGCGCCTGCTTCAGTTGCTGTACTTTTTCTTTCTCTTTTAAGATCCGAAGCTTGATTTTGTGCTGGATGTTGCAATTTTTTTCTTTGCTCCTTCAAGGTGCTGATTTTGATCTCGTGCTCTTCTCTCATACACTCCATTCTTTGATTGTGCTCCATTTTTTTATGTTTTTTATCTGCTTTTATAGCATCAAGGCGAGCCTCGAGTTCTACGTCGAGTGTGTGCTGCAACAGAGACAACCTGCCTCTGCGGACATTCCGCACACTTGACCCAGCTGTTGCCGCTTGACTTTGTGCACTTGGCTCAGCAGCTTCCTCTTGGCTCATGTCCGCATCGACTTCGGGATCATCCAAGCATAACCTATCTTCACCAACCACGGATGGTGTGCAAGAGCTCTGCAGCATTGACTGCACAGCTGCTATGTCGGTTTGGCTGAGTTGTGTTCTGTTCGGTCTGCAATAAAAGTGTTGTTTCATGCATGAAAGACAAGCGAAGAAATGTGAGGGCATTACAGGGTGGCAGTGGAGATAAATCGGAGAGGAATCTGCATGCATTGCCACATCACGACAGTGTGTAAGCACAACCGCTTTTCGTGACCTGTGGTGTGCTAGAAACGCTCACGTTGCCTGCAGAGGTTTCTACCTCCGTGGCCGCGCTATCGAGTTCGCAGAAGGCGACATACCTTCATCCCTGTCAGCTGGTCCATTTTCATAGATCATCCCGTTCAGAATTTCCGACGCGCTTTGGGCTGCCGGCGTGGCAAGCGGGCGGTCGCTGTCGAAAGGATTTGTTACCCGCGTGGTCAGGTGCGGAACGATGGCTTCGATCTGTGCGAGCCTTTCGTCCATAGGCGGTGGTGGGGGGGGCCGCCTCCATGCAAATACCCCAAAACTCGTAGCACCGGCGACCTTTTACAGAGAAGGGAAACATACCTGTAGTGAGGACGTCACGGATTTGCTTCGCTTTCTCCCGCTTCCACCTTTGCTTCATGTTATCCCACAGCTTCTTTAGCTGCTTGACGTCCCGGGGGCGCACAAAGGGCCTGCTGTTGAGTTCCGTGCACAGTTTTTCCCATGCCTTGGCTTTTGCATTGATGGATATTGCGTCCGTACGCTTATTTTCGATAACGGTCTTGTATTTCAGCACAAGGTCCTGGACGAGATATTCCTCGTCTTCGGAGAAGGGTGTTTCGCAGGCATGTCTGACTCGTGAAGCGCGTTTAGACTGACAGCGTTTAAAGAGGCGGGCGTTTCAGTGTTGCTAGACCGCACCACGTTTTGCGCTCGACTACGGTGGCTTTTCACATTTAGTAATCGCAGTTGGAAGAAAGCGTACACGCGTCTCTATATTAACACTTCAATTTGGAAGTGATGTGGTGACCCAACTTTTTTTTACAGAATAAACGCTTGTGAGCAAAGCTTATATTCGATAATCTCGAACGCAGGAGCGCGGCAACCATTCCTCCCGCGAGGACGGGTGAAGGAAGCTTTCAGAGTACGCTTGCTTCCTCCGTCGGTACTTGGCTGTAAGGTGGCCTCACGTAAGGTGAGGACGCGGTTGAAGGAAAGGAACGTTTCGTTGTTTGGCCCTAAGTTGTGCTGTGCATATTGTTACGAGAATTGTAAACGAGGTTTAACCTAGGTTTATTTACAGATGATGGATGGCAAGTGCGTGCCGGTACTGCGCGTCGTTCTTCTCTTTGGTCTTCTGCCGTTGCTGTCGCTGCCGTTCCTTCACTAGATTAGATCCACTGCTCCTCTTGCAGACGAAGCCATCCAGGCGATTATTCAGATGAGCACTCGCTGAGTGAACGGCTTTAGGCGGGCTACATGCGCCACTTCGGTCAGAGACGACCGTCTCCCATTGGCAGTGATTCGTGCAATTCTATGATTCACCTCACTAAGACGCTCAGTTCCGAGAACTGATCCATCATAGTCGGCGAGTTATTTTTGGCACAGTTCACATATACTTACAGGAGTCCATAACCACACTAAGTCGTAAGGCTCGTAAATGACTTGCCAGTGTCCAATATTGTATCGCGTATTCGACCTTTTTTGTTGTTGTTGAAGCCAGAGTAGGCAACCGAGTGAGTCGCCGGACCTCCTCCGCGCGGCAAAGGGTTTCCGCGATGCAAGATTTGTCGCGACTACATAAAGAGAAGATCGTATCCGTGGTGTACCTCTCTCGACGAGTGCAAAGAAGGGAAAATGGGATGTATCCACGGCATTGCGAATTGACACACATGTTAGTAATCCTTACTACTGTCACTGCCAGGATGCCCGTTCAAATGATATAAATAGACGAAAAGAAATTGTTCGATCTACTTGTGCAATATACAATGAAATTATGTAACATGGCACTGTTTGGCCATTCAGAATACTTTTCAATATCTAGCTTCCTTCAAAACGCGCTGTTTAGATAATTCTCTCGCATTTGCTCCCCCTGTTCATGTGCAGCCATTTAGCAAGCACCAAACTCTAGTCTCCAGGCTCAAGGATTGTTTACGGCGTGGGTCTCTGCTTATATCACTGAAATCTTCCTTACTAAAAATCCTGCCAATTTTCCAGATGTTACGTTACCGAAAGAACAAAATAATAATACTCCGCCGCAACGTCAACATTAGTTCACAAATATTAGCATTCGATTACAAAGCATCGCTGTATGAATACACATCTTTAATGTGTTAATACTCGTTCAAAAACTTACAGCCTAGTCTGTTTCAAAGTGGTCCTGTTAATTACGTCCCCACAACTTCATTGAATGACATTACTGGGCCGAAACTAATACCATGCTTCATATTCATAATTATGGAATACCCCAGCGGGGTATAGAAAATGCTCTAAGGTTCACCATATACGAAATTGCTTAAAAATGATGTCTTATAAGTAAAATCATTGATCAGCTTTTGATGTATTGGAAAAGAATGCGCACCAATATATAGTTACTGAAGCGAGAGCGGTTGATTAAACAGCCGACTAACATCACTGTGTGAAGGCGATACCATTTGTGATTGGTGCCTTTGTCTTCATACTTATAATTGCTCCTGTGCTGCTTGGATAAGCTCAAGAATTTTAATTAGGGAGAAGACTGTGTATGTAAGTCAGCCACTGTTACAGACAGGCAGATAGACAAAGAACTTTAATGAAGTCATGAAGGACTAGCCGAGAAGGTCCCGCTGGGGCCGTCGGCTCGCCGCTGGCTGCTCCCGTGTCAGAATCGGGAGGCCATGTCTCTGTGCTCTTTCACGGGCCCTCTGGACAGCCGTTCACTCTAAGAAATAATCGAGTAAAAAGGGTGTCTTTTTGCTACACATCTATAATCGTCATCTACCCCGCGTACTTTCCTGGCGTTATCACCGCTGTCCCGGCACTTCCCGGTCACGAACGCCGCGCGCGTTATCGGCGTGACATAGCATTCTCGATAGGAATGTGCCGAGAGCCGGGTTTTCAAGAGAGGAAACGTGAGCAAGCCAGATGACGATTATTGTTGTGTAGCAGAAATACTCCCAAAATACACGACTTTTTCTTACAGTGTTGCCTGGATCTTTAGTGCTGTACTTCAGATCGCCTCTACCTAGTCCTGTTCACTGGTGTGTCACCTATCCCGTAACGCAGGACACTGACACTTCTAAAAAGCTTTTTTTTTTTTTGCCGCACGTTATCATCTCATTTGCACAAGCTAACAATTTTAAATCGGTCTTTCCTTTGCATGAAAAGTCTAGCATTTCTAAGATACACTTCGCCATTCAAATAACACTGGACATTTTGGAATGTCACTACTCCGGAAAAATGGGTTACAGGCTGGTAAACACTGTGTGATGCTGCTGGTTAGGGCTCCCTTGTGAGAGATGGCATTCCACAGCAATTACCGGTCATGGCAAACATCGAAGTGTGCTGCTGTTTTCAGGGCATCATACGACTGCTCGTTGACTCGAAATCCAAGTAGTTTCAGAACGAGACGTTGGCTCCAAGGCAGTCACCAAGAAATGTCCGCACTCATGCCGCGAATGGAGATCTCCTTAGCGGGTACTTGAACTTCTGCTCAGAGGCCACCATTAAAAAAGATAAAGAACCACTAACGGCGTTTCGCACTGTGCTGCCAATTCGACAACCATGAAAACAAGAGATTCAGTGGTAAGTGGAGTGGGTCACCTAGCGGCTGACAGTTCTGACCAAAATCACGACAGCCGTTGAGACGGCCGCCCGTTGGAAGGTGTAGCTCACAGGCGTTTTTGATGCTCATGCCATCAAGTAAAATAGAACTCATACGCCCACGAGGAGTGGCATCCTTGTATTCAGTCTTGTGCTCACGAGCACCTCAGGAGGGAAGTGCAATGAGTGCACTATTTTATTCTGGTTCCAGTGTGTAACATAATAGGCAATAAATTATAATAACCAGTTTCAAAACTCTACGAAATCTTGGTTGTCAATGATCGCCAATAGTTAGTTTTGGACAGTAGGTAGCTTCTGCTCGTGTTTTGTGCTTTGATTTTTAATATATTTATCCTTTTGTACAAACTGCCCGTACAATCTACACCTGAAGTCGAACAAGGTGACAACAGTGAAAAAAATACGGCAAATACTGGCCTGTGATTTCATACAGAATTAAGTTTAAATGATTCTCCAGGCAGTCACAGATTCATGCTATAAAGATATCTAGGCTTTCGCGGCAACCATGATATGTGGTACATTGTACACTTTCGTTTTACACTCACCTGTAATACGAGAGATTATTGCTTTACGTGCGCGTGTTTACTCGTGCAAAAGCGGGGATTACGTAAGCAAAACTGTCTAACCTCTTATGTTAAAGAATAGGCAGATTCCCTCCTATGGAAGGAAGGAATAGTCATAAAATTTTCTGAAATAACTCCTATCGGAAAAAAAAAAACTTCCGGCCATTATGAGTAATAATCTATCAATGTGATGGGTATCCGGCAATCGGGTGCAGCGTTCAAAAGTGGACCAACAATGTCTACACCGAGTTTTTTTCCAAGGTTTCTGAGGAAGGATACCCCGCTGCAGGTGTGCGAAGACAGTTTTTCCCCCTTCTCTTACAACCTGACATATGTAACAATATCATCGACGTGCTTGTCGTGACAAGGCCACCAATACTATTCTTTAAGCTGTTTCTTTGTGCGGAGGATACTTGGATGGTTCTCATAACCGAAGTGTATTAGCCGGTTGCTAAAAGACTAGAATAGCGACCCTGCGGAAAAGCAACCGAACTACATGACAAAGTTCATTCTTCACAGTAATGTAAGTTCGGAGTTCATCAGATACATTCCTTTTAGGGGGGCCATCCACCGGAATTTCAACTTATGAGTTGCTGAAAAATACTATCTTGACTAGTAGCTGTGTGCATAGGTGCGCACGGGGGGGGGGGGGGGCAAGGGGGGCGAGAAGGGGGGGTGCAAAGTCAGCCCTATACATTGTAGGGGGGGGATAGGGAGGGCGCAAAGTCAGACCCATACATTGAAATAACAGGGAGGGGGGGGGGGCGCTGCGACGAACCTTCGCCCCCCCCCCTGAAGGGGAACCCTGCGCACGCTTATGGCTGTGTGCGGTTCTGATTTCTTGATGCAATCAGTGACCAATGCGATGATTTCATCTTCGTCTTCATGGTTAGAGGAAAGTTAGAGCGGCAAACTGGATAAGGCATCAGCGACGACAGTGTCTGTATCTTTGCAATATTGCACTGCAAAACTGAAATATAAGCGCCTACCGCACTACCTAGAAATACGCAAGGGGCGTCGCCCCACCGCGCCAAATTTGAGCTTGACGGTCCGTACGTGAAACGAAGTGACGACCCCATAAATACAGACGACAGTTGCAGATGAACAAGCCAGAGCCTCGAGTTCACCCGCACATTACCAGTGTGCTGTTAACATTACCGCCGCAAAAGACCGCCACCAGCTCTTTCGCGCGTTCATCTTCCTGTAGCCCTGCGTTAACGGCAAGTTGCTGCGTTTGGGCGGCGCATTTCGTTCTATGGAACGAGGTCAGAGAAGTGATTTCTTCACTGGATCCTTGAAACGGTTTTCCATATAGAGCACGTCCCATCACATTCTTGTTCATCGGAGGACCACTCTACCCATCTCTATCGGAATGATCTGACATATTGAATGCCTGGGTCATATTTACTGCGTTATCAAAAACAACGATGCCCGCCATGCGCTTCCTTGTTACGCTCGCCCTGTGCGCACGCTTCGCTGAGGAGACGACATGAGCGGGCGAGCGGCGCGCTCCGTAAAAACGCTGGCTGTGCCATTGTGCCGCGCATGCGCAGTTGGTCTCTCCGCTCGTTCTCTGGGCCCGCTGGCCCACCGAGTCGCGTAGCTATTACTCTCTATTGTGGCGCGGTATGAGTCTTTGTTGGTAAAATCCGAATACATCAAGGTAACACGCGTGGCAATGCCCCCCCCCCCCCCCTTTGAAAAAAGCATCGCCCGCGATGCTGAAAACAGAACATACAATTGCAAAGATGCATACAATACAAAATAAAGCAAGCAAGACCACAGTCATTTGTTTCCTTAAAGCGCACAGAGTGGCTTATGGCGCACGATATGAACCACTCAAGGTCCTGCGCTGCGCCGCTGCCAGTTCATAATGCGGTCCGGGATAACCTCTTAGTCGAGAGCGCCGAGGCGTCGAAGCACCTTGTATGGACCTAAGTAGCCGAGGAAGTTTTTAACTTAGTCCACGTCGGCGTATCGGCGTCTAGACCGAAACACGGTCCCTAGGCTGATATTCTACGTGGCTTCCTTGACGGTTGTAATGATGGCTCTTGGTCTTTTTCTGGCTCTTGATGTGCACACGGACGAGTTGTGTGGCTTTTCTGGCTCCAGGGTGAGCAAGGAGGTCTTGATTGCTTGAGGTACAGCTTCGAGGCACCCGAGGTGTTCGTCGAGGTTTCAGGCAAATACAACGACGTCGTCCAAGTGCTGCTACTTCAAGCCAGCTAACACTATATCAATAACGCGTTGTTTGAAAGTCGCAGGTGGCGAGCAAAGACCACAGGGCATGACTTCGAATTCCAACAGGCCGTCTGGTGTGAATTCCGAACAGCAGCGCAAAGAAGGCCACGGACAACAGATCAAGACGGGACACAGCGCTACTGACACTTCAGTGTTTATTGAACATGATCGCATATATATAAATACACGACCCCGCGCAAAAAAAAGGAGGTGGCGACGAGGGGGGAGCGAAGGAGCACACAAGGTAATCAACCCAGCAAATCCAATAAGCGGCTGACGAGTCAAAAATGGCATTTTTTCTCCGATAAACAGATGGAAATGCAACTGGATATCCTTGTTGTTCAACAGTCTCTTGCTTCAAAAAATCTTGCCGTCGAATCTACCCTTCGGTCTCACACGGGTAATGGCTTTTCTGGCAGTAGACACGGGGGGAAGGAGCATCAGGTCGTTGCGCCTTAGAAACTGAAATGCAGAGGGACATATAATGTGCAACAAAATACACATGACCAATCTTGTCTGAACAGCGGTGGTCTTTATAAATGCACGTGTCCAGTTTTACGAAAAAATCCACGACAAGGCGTTGACTTTCAAGGTAGTCCCCTTGTAAGTGATTCGACTTTTTCCTCGTTTCAACTGCTCGTTCTTTCTTGACATGCCTTTAGTTCCTTTTGAAGGTCTCCGCCGTCGGCGAGATGACCAAGCTTTCTTGTAAAGGGAACCTTTGCCGTTGGTGCAAAGATCAAGCTGAGGCTTCCTAATCGCGGGATGCACTGTTGTAGTCCTGGAAGCCTCAATTCTTTTTTGTTTGCGCATCACGTGAGAACGCAATTTCTTCGCGAGTATATCGCACTGCGTGCACTGGTGAGTGTCGTAGAAAGCGCCTATTCCGTGCCTCACATATACATAAGCAGTCAATTAGGTTTCACAGATGGGTACTTTTGCTTCGCCGACCGCTTTTGTAGTATCTACCAGTCGCGCGAGATCTTTCATTGTAGTCGGTTGTCCTCCAAGGTCATGTGTAGGGTGGCCATGCGCATGTTGGAGAATCACTGGCCGGGAGCCAAAACGAAGACGTCTATTGCGCACCATAGCTGTGAATTATTCATGTGTGCCTATATTGGCTCCCAGTGTACTTCCTTGCAGAGAGCGACGTTTCCACGTCAAACGAGCAGCGAAGAAAGGTCTGACCTTGAGAAACTGTTGCATGATCTGCCAGGGAGGTACCTTTCGCTTCTTATGTGAATGCGTAGCGTGTGGCATAGTGTTTTAAAAAAAACATCGTGAGCATTGCATCTCTTCACCTTAAGAATTACAGGCTCGTTGTTTTAGTCATTTTGTTAGCAATGCTTCATGAAAATGACACTACATTTACTTAGGCGATTTCACTCTGCCTTGCTTGTCTCGCTTCGCCTTTTTGCCAAAGCGTATTTGGGTAAGCTGTGGCTAAGGTCTTTCCCTAGCGCATAGTACTTCCATCGCCTTACTGCTGTGTTTGTTTCCTGCACAAGGTTGTTTTAACTGCAAATCACACGCGCAAAAAAAAATACGATGGTTCTCCGTGTCCTACATTTCCCAAACTTGCGCTTCATCAACATTATACCAGCAGCACATTCAGAAATCTCTGTGAGAGCTGTAGCAGCGAACCCACCACATTGATATTCATAAAAAGAAGCTTTTAGACTCTTTCCTGAAGATTGGATTCCCCTGAGTACACGTTTGATGCCACTTGTACAAGAGGAGCCTGTTACATAAAAATAATTGTGAAAAGCTGTGAGGCACATTTACGCACATTTGTGATGGTCATATAAGCGAGTGACCTGCTCTGTGTGTATACAGAAGATACATTCTTGTACTTAGGTAAATGAATCAACTCATGACGAAGTTGTTTCATAAGGCGACGATGAATGCTGTCAGTAATCTCTATACCAAGAAGTGGTTGCCCAACCTCAGAAAGAACGGGCATCCTTGTTGTCTGCCGACCACTGGACGCTTTCAAGGGGCTCCTAAAATGGACATGGCACCACTACATCAACCCATATATGCCCAAACTCAGAAATAATGACAAAA
The DNA here is from genome assembly GCA_030522465.1 of Rhipicephalus appendiculatus. Lineage (NCBI taxonomy): Eukaryota > Metazoa > Arthropoda > Arachnida > Ixodida > Ixodidae > Rhipicephalus > Rhipicephalus appendiculatus. The sequence goes on along the minus strand of JALIZH010013821.1, from coordinate 71,758 downwards.
CATTTTTTTTTCACAAAAAGTGCTCTTCTACCCTATAATAATTGACATAATGACTTTCCCAATAATAATTGGGAAAGTCATTATGTTTTCTTTATGTATTATAATTGCTCTCTTCGGGTCTTTGTTACTCGCTATAATTTTGCGTTTTAGCGGAACACCTATGATATTGTTGTTCAGCGAATATGGTTCCTGTGTTACAGATATATCGAATTCCTCTTGTTGGAAATTAAACAGTGACTGATTGGCCTTAAAAGCTCTGCCCGGATTGGCTTGTATTATTTGTATTTGTGCGTTCTTAGCCATTGTGTCTCATGTGTTGTGATGCGCTTAGTTAAGTCTTGCTAGGTATGGTGCTCTTCGCCTCCTGCACCCTTGCTAGATAAACCGGGAGCATTCCCACATCACTTGGTGGTCTGTGTCTGTGCCACCCTCACCCTCGCAAACATTGCAATGTGGTTCGGCCTCGCATTCTCTCGGCTGTGGTTCGGCCGCAATTAGTGCAGCGCTTGGGACCGCTGCAGTCGGGGGGCAATGTGGCCGTGCGTGCACACCGCGTACATCTAGGCCAAAAGATGTCGTCGAATATGGGGCAGCGCGACCAACCGATGTTCAATGCTGTCCTGCCCGCAATTGCTTTACTTCCACTCCGGTTTAATGCCTGGATGAGTGTCTTTCCTCTCCTGCCTGACCATGTCTTTTTCACTACTAGTTCTTCTGGCGAGCACGCCAAGCGGTTCTGGTTGACAATCCGGGCTGGAAGGTTGTCATCGTCGATCTCATCCTCCAGTCCGATTACCTTTACGTGAATTCTGTTCTCCTTTGGAAGTTTCGCTTCGACCTCGTTCATTTCTTTGTCATTTTGAATGAACCGAAGAATTATGGCTGAATCTTCTTTTGAAGTGCTCGTCACGACGATTCCCCTCCCTCCCTGGCCGGATTGTTGCATCTGGAATGCCGAGGTCAAGGGAATCGAATCTGTGTCTTAGGAGCGTTTACACTTCTTTCTTTTCCAGAGTACATGATGATACCACCAAAGCGTACGTCCGTCGGCTCTCACTTGCTGGGCAATTGTTTTATGCAGTTTTATTCCTGTGATCATTTGATGCATCCTGTCTCCTTTCTTGCAATTCTTCTATTCTTCCTTTTTTTGGAATGCGATCTTCTGAGCCTGTTCCAGAACCAGAGTTTTTAGTTTGGCCTGTTCTGAAATTATCATTTCTATAAGTTGGGCCTCTGCCTCATCGCCTCCTGTCAGCGTAGAAGTCTTTATGAGTGCCATCATAGTGTTTTTGTCTGTCTTTGAGAGCTTAGACAGAATTGGGCCTTTTTCGCCACGACTGGTTGGCAATGATGACTGGGAAGTCCTATCCTCGTCCCAGTAATTGTACAATGCTCCTTGGGCACCGGTTTGTGTCGTCTGAGGATTGTCTTCTCCCCTTCAGCCTCTCCGGTGTCATAATGGCGTAATAGTAGCGCAAAAAAAAGACGAAGACACGAAAGTGAACACCACAAGCGCTTACTCACAACTGAAAGCTTATTGCTTATTGCTGAGCAACTAGCTCGCCTTTCCATTTTGCTCTCCGATGTCAGCATTTTGGCGATTCTCTTCTACCTGCTCATTCCCAACTGAGCCCCACGAATCTGTTGTAGTAGGGGTTCCGGTGTGCATCGATCCTTGTGGTTCTTTGTTCTTCGCACTCTGAACCTTGTTGGTCCATTGTCTCTGATCCATCTTCTTTGTCTTTCTCTTCTGCGTCTTGTCGGCTTTGGTCCCTTCTATGGAAGTTGTAGCCGTGGTGTCGTCGCTGTTTCCTGGGTTATGGAGGATCTTTGAAATGGGCCCCAACACTGTGTTCGCAGATGGCCGAGGTCTTTCCCCTTCAAGGCTTGTCTTCTGTGCTTTCACTCTGAAATCCTTGTTTTTCAGCATGCCTACTTTTATCTTTTTCAGTGTGTCTCCCGAGGGGGAGAAGCCTTGTCATTGAATCAGTTGTTCGCTCTGTTACTAGCACTTTCTCCTCTTTTTCCTCGTTCGGTATCACCAGAATTGCTCTCATGCATGGTGTCCAACCGCAGTTCAGCTGGAATCTCTCAAAACAGGCAAGTCCCACTCAAAATGGAGGCATTTATGCGGCACACGGTCACCTGATCATCTTTGCGTTTCACTTCGGAGCTGTATTTTGAACCTAATTACTCTTTTGTGCAATTCTGGCATAGGGAATGGCGAGGCTGTTCTTTTTTGGGCACAGGGGATGTTTCGGAGCGTTTTGAACAGAAAATGCCGAGTTCCGCCAAATCTAGCTCAACATGATTGCACCATCTGGCTAAACTGGGCAGGTTTTCAGAATTGGTTGTAGGGGGGTGACGGTTTTCGGTGCTTGGGCGAGTGTAGGAGCTCCGCACTTTGTCGTATGACTATTAGCTTTTTTTTTCGGAACACACTGATACCAAATTCATTTTTCTGTGCCGATTGGATCAGGAGTTATACCACTTTTCGTACAAACTGTTCTCAATGCAATATGGCCGCGCGCATGTTTTGGCGGGGAATTGCGTCCGGTATAGTTAAAAAAACGCCGATTATCTATCTATCCGGCCAGAATTTCGTCGTAAAAATCGTTGTTCTATCTTCGGGCAGTTCCCACGCACATGGAAACACCAACATGCGTATTACCAACACCCGGAAGCGCTATGCTGAGATGTAGCGCTTATACTTGTTTATGTTGAAGGAATCCTTGGTAATTCTTTAACAAGGGCATTATCACCGTGATCAGTGAGCACCACAGCAGCTGGAGAACACTTGTAATCGGATCCGTTCGGGATCACGGCGGTGAGAGAGCGAAGTGTCAGGTACAGCTGTTGAAAATCGTGGATACCTCTTGCGGAGAAATGATCTATGATGCCCAGTTGTCCTGGACAAGGGAACAACCTCTTGTGATGCCCTGTCCACATCGGAAACGCGTTTCAGTTAGCGTGAGAACCAGACGCTGTTGGGTTTTGATAAATCAATGTTGAAGTCACCGGCAATGATGAGGGGCCTGGTCCTCTCGGCAGAATTGTGGTAGGAAGCATTGACCCCATTTTTTTGCGTAATTGATGAGGTACGTTGACAAAAACAGCTGGACGGACTGCTTTAGAACTACGGGGCTCAAGTAGATGACGGCGAGCGCATTGACTTTGTTACAGTGATAGATGTACGCAACGCAGACGTCGCCGATTCGGCTGCTTGTCTGTGTGTGTCCGGTCTCTGGCGCTCGGTGAAGTTTGATGGGGCCATCGTTGAATTTGCGAGTCGCTGTGTTCTTATACGTGGCCACGCCGCCGCACCTGAAATGAGGTTGCCTGCTGTGAACGAAACATTAGAAACCCGTGATTGCGGTGAGTTCAGCGCTCCACATTTCAGAAAGTGCTGACACGCCAGTTTCTCCGAACACAGCGTCTTTTTCGAGGTCGTGCACATGCGCTTGCGGAGACTGTACGTTGAAAGCGGCGAGCTTGAGGTGATGGTTGTGGTTGCGGCACCGATTGAAGGCGATAGCCAGGTTCAAGACATCCTCTAGAGGCCGGCTTGCTAACCGGATTGGGTCATTTTGTCGACAAATTTGATACAGACGGTGATATTTCGGAACCTAAAGTCACTCCTTGCATTGTTAGGTATAACCGTACAGGCTGTTGAGGCAGGTAGCTCTGGAAGGTGCCACGCAGACCAACTATAGTAGATGGCGCTTATCGTATTCGCGGACTAGCTGGTCGTATGAGGCCATTTGTGGCGTATGTATACTTACAGCGTTTGCATGTGCAACGGGGAATTATCCTCTTACACGAGATATTTTGTCTGGCATGCATCGTGTTTGTTGTGGTTCGCAGTCCCACTGACAACCATTTCACTTCTATTGTCGAATGTGCGGTAGTGATGCGCTTCGTCTTGGCCGGGGGACAATGCTTACCGTGGACCTAGGAAATTCGAGCCACTGTCACAAGAGGTTTCCGTGTTCGTCACGCTCAATGTACCGCAAGGTGCCGATGTGTCATAGGTGTTTCTGTTAATGTTTCCGTTAATGTTGCGTATTAAGTGTTATCGTTGTGTTTATGTTCTTCTTATGTTGTTGCTAACGTAGACACCTAGTGTCAACGTTAACACCGTGCGCCGCAGTGACTGAGCGTGTGTACGACTAGAGTGTACTAGAACAGGGGAGTGCTGGGAACGGCCGCAGCATCAATGTACAGAAACTGAAGCCCTAAGAGGGTCACTCCGCTTGCGGCGCTGCGATCGGTAGTCTGCAATGTGTCGTCGTTTGAAGAGTTGCGCGCGGCTTCACCGAAGTGGTGCAGAGGTAGAATGCCCGCTTCCCACTCGAAAGGCCCGGGTTCGAATCGCAGCTGTAGATGTTGAGTTTTTATTCTTTTAGTGTAACTTCTTATAGCTGTATCGTTTTTCTTTGTTTCTTAAATCTGGCTTCAGTTGGTACGCATTGCCACAAAAGCAAGTTGAATTGTGAAGTAAAATACAATATTTTTGACAGTGAGCGTAATTATCTGCAGCGCCGCCGCACGGCGTTCAACAAAAACGTAAAGTATGGCTCTGAGATCTTTGCGAATACGAGAAATCCCGGGGACATACTTTACGTATATGTTGAATGCCGTGCGGCGGCGCTGCAAATAATTACGCTCACTGTCAAATATCTTGTATTTCACTTCACATTTCAGTTACTTTGTGTGGTAATACGTACTAATTTAGTACGTATTACCGTACGTATTTAGTACGTATACGTAAAGTATGTCCCGCGGGATTTCTCGTATTCGCAAAGATCTCAGAGCCATACTTTACGTTTTCGTTTAATGCCGTGCGGCGGCGCTGCAAATAGTTACGCTCACTGTGAAATTTATTGTATTTTACTTCACATTTCAACTTGCTTTTGTGGCAATGCGTACCAACTGAAGCGAGATTTAAGAAACAAAGAAAAACGATACAGCTATAAGAAGTTACACTAATACCGGTTTCACACGGGCACTTTTAATCGCGATCAGCGCTGACCCGGATTAAGGACAATCCGGATTAGGTGCTGCTACACGGTCACTTTTAATCGCGATCAGGCCTGATCGGGATCAAGACTATCGCGATCTGGCTCACAGGTAGCGATTTTGCTGTCGTCTGCGCCGCCTGGCCGAGCTTGTTGAAAGCACAGTAAACAAGAAAATCAAGCATAGTTCAAAACACATTTAAAAAGCCAGTTTTTTATACAGAACGAATTGTAAGCTGTTAAAATTGGAACAATATCTAAATTTCGCATATTTTAAGATTCGTATTGACCGCATGCAGTTATGGGAGAAGCAGACGACCGTTGTCTTCCGCGCTTAGTTCAACTGTCGCACCGTTGGAGCATTGGGGCACCTTGAAGCAAATTGATTATGAGTGTTGCTAGCTTTTCGACTACGTCGCAGCGCACACGCACTTCGTGGTCGAATGAAGAGACCTGTACTATAATTGAGCGCTGGCAGGAGCGACTGGCAGACTTGAGGCGCCAGAAGCGAAACTCTGGCGTGTACAACGCGATAGCCGCTTCGCTACGACTGGACGGCTACGAGCGGGGGCTATCAGAAATCAAAGTGAAGATTAACAATCTCACACAGCAATGCAGGTAAGTCCAACGAAATCTCTATCGAATGATGTATTTACGAAATTATTTTCGTAGTGGCACGCAAAGTTTTCGCGTCCGTGCGTTTCTTGCGCGAATAACATTGCAGAATGGGCCGGCAGGATTCCACGACGTATCCAAATATTCCACCTGATACGCGAAAAGATTGCTTGAAAAACTGTTCCCCCCGATGTGCGGTAGAGCGTCCTCAAACCATCTCTCGTTGCGATCGAACTTCCACCTTTTGCGATGTACGACCAGATTACCGGCCAATGCGGCAGCTGTGCTTAAGGCGTTGGCGAGCATCCAGCGTCTCTTCATTTCTTCGGTTTCCGCTCTTGCAACTTCTATATCTAGGTCGATATTGGCAGATGTCATTAGAAGAGCAGTAATGCTGCGCTTTTCTGTGGCACTCATTTTGCTAACGCAGCCAAAAACAGAATCGCGAGTTTGGCAAGTTGGTGGATGTTCATCGTGGAATATTTTACAGCGCAACGGGTTAAAAACGGACAGAGAAGGGACAGAGCGCTGAACTCACAACTAAATTTATTTGGAAAAAGAAAGAACATATATAGGATACAATGATTCATGAAAACTGTGCGCAAGTGCACATGTGTTGAAACGCAACATGATTCAGGTCTTGTTTAACAGGTAGTTATATTCTTCATCTAGAAGAGTGATAGATGGACGGCTTATGCACTTGTTATTTGATCTAATATAAAATAGCCGAAGCCTTTTATATTAGATCAAATAACAAGTGCATAACAAATGCAATGGCAGTACCGTTCATCAAGTCTGCTCTGAAACGACCCGTTCGCTTGTCTTTTTTTCCCCATACATCCGTTGTTGCAATAGGCATGGAATTGAACTCGCACGAACTCTTATAATTTTGCTTCTTCCAATATTGGACGTCACGTAGGCTTCAACTTGATTGCTTTTGCACATCAGACCAGAAATATTTTTTTCTGTTCTCTCATGAAGAAGTAGGGTGAAAATACTGACAACTAATGATACCTCTTTTCTTTTTCGCTTCAACCAGGTGGCGCCAACAACAACTCATGTTCTTAAACAGACGCGGCGCAAGCGTCGCACCCGATCGAATTCCACCTCCAACTATGTACAGTGCTGCAGTGAACGAAGCTGTTACTTGCAGGGCGGCTACTACAGGCATCGCCGGTGGCGCCGAAAATATCCCCATTTTCTTACGATCATCGAGGAAGTCAACAACAGAGTTCTCCGTGTGCTGGAATGGCCTCATGTTTCGTTTTCTTTATACTTGATCACCAGCCTCGTGTGCAAGGTGCTCCGCTGCTGTCGAACTAAATTTTCGTCTTCCCTTTAAATTAAAAAGATATATATTGCATTGTTTGTCGCACGCCGTATGGCTTTCGTGCAGGCTACTCTAGCAATATTGCGCTTCTTTCATTCAATGATAAGATTAAACATTATTATTTTCATGCACATAACTATTATGAAGCAGTATATATAGACCTCACGAAAGAATGTGACTCAATTCTTCATAATATTTTGATTACTAAATTAAACGCGGTCGGTGAAGTACGACCTGCGTTGTCCTTCATTTGCAGTTAACAGAGAACATGCTGTTAATATTGCTGATCATCTTTCTAACTTAAAGAAATGATAATTCCTCAGGGATAAATATTAGGCACATTTATTTTCAGTATTTACGTTTAATGATCTTACTTTCCCCCTAGAGCGCTGTTTACCCTTACCCGTACGCGGAATACACTGTGATTCTAACTGCTTGTACCTCGATTCATAGTTTTACTTCAAAGCTAAACGGTTATGTCGAAAATATAATTCGCTGGTGTAGTCCATGTTTATTGAAAATTAACCTCAGTAAAGCACTTTTTTATGCTAGTTTCACCCTACTCAAAAGAACAGCGTGGAATTTCCTTCTATAAGAGTGAATAAATAACCCCATCAAAGGCATCCAAGCATTGTCGCTTTTTTGGGAGTAATCATAGATTCACACTGAAAGTACATTTCCCATGTCTCACGCCTCAAGCAAGAAACTGCGTATGGCATCAGGATTCTTATCAAAGAGCGTCCATACTTCTGTCTAGAAACCTTGCTTTCTCTGTATTATACCTTCATTCACAGTCATTTTACCAACCGCAACGCATCCTTGGGTGACACATATAGCGCTCATCTGGCTCCTTTACAATATGTTCAAAACCGGGCCACCCGCATTATTACGTTTCAGTCTCTACGATGCAGTGCTTCTGCTGTTCTATAACAGCATCGAATTCTAAGCATACACAATTTTTTTTTAAATTTTAACATGGTAATCCTGACTTACAGCTCCGTTTTCTCAAATATTTCCTGAATAATTCTTAACAGAGGGTCAAAATAAAACCCGGATTTACATCAAATGATACCTTCTTTTTACCAAAAATTTAAAATTATTTTGGCAGATTCACCTATGGGTTCACACCTATGTCGTTCTGGAACAGTATTCCAAGTGACGTAAAGCTGTCTTATAGTAGAGGCAATTTTAAATTAAATTATTCTCGTATTTTCTTTACTTGTAACGAATCTGTTGTAATTTGTTGTTTTGTCGGATCTATTTAGCTGTCATTAATGTTCGTTCAATCTTACATCAAAATTCAGTTCACTCGTTTCCATGCAGATTTGCCGTTTCTGCAATTTGGCCGTCTTGTGACGCACTATCTTATCTTTGTTTTTGTTTTTTCACTATATAAGCATATGAGATTATTCAGTATAATTAGTACTCCATTTATGAGTTCATCAGTTTTTCAACGTTACTACATGTTAGTATTTGGAGTTGTTTGCGGCATTTTCATTTGTATTAACCTGATTATTTTGTTTGTTTGAATTCTCACATGTAACTCGACACATTTCGTCCGCCTCGGTGGAACAGTGGCTACGGTGCTCGGCTGCTGACCCGAAGGTCGCGGGTTCGATCCCGGCCGCGGCGGTCGCATTTCGATGGAGGCGAAATGGTAGAGGCCCGTGTACTGTGCGATGTCAGTGCACGTTAAAGAACACCAGATGGTCGAAATTTCCGGAGCCCTCCACTACGGCGTCTCTCATAATCATATCGTGGTTTTGGGACGTTAAACCCCAGATATTATTATTATTAACTCGACACATTTCGATATATTTTAGGTCATTTGCTGCCGAGTTTTCTTGCTTCTTCGAAACTTATTCTTTCCTGTTAGCAAGTTGCCATAATTGGTTTCTTTTCTTTTTCTAACATGTACAGGAGGTCCCCATGCATCTAGAACTTTGGGACCTTCTTGTGTATTGTCACGTGGTCGTGACGTCGACGAAGGCAGCAGTCGGTAGGTTCAAAATGAAACTGTTTATTTGGGCCGAACTTGTGGCCGGTAAACGGAAAGTCAGATTACAGCAATACACACTGGTACTGATAGCGGCGAACAGAGCGTCGGCCGTCGATCAACTGTACATCGTTGGAACGCGCCGGTTTTTATAACGCACGCGTCGAACATTCTAGCCTTATCACTAGTCGTCGCGGAAGCTCTGGAATAATCTTGATTGTTAGCGTCTTGCGTGCAATCTTAACAGAACGATCTACTGCAAGCGAGAAGCTTCTGGAACAATAAGGCGCGGTCTGCGCCAAGTACTGCTGATAGTCTTTGTGGGCGGAAACCGAATACAGTGAAAGAAACGCACGTGGCAATGCCCCCCCTCTGAAAAGGCATCGTCCCGATGCTTATAGAACAGAACACATGGGAAAAATACATGCAACAATAAATAACGACAATAAATCAAGAAAGTTGAATAAACAATACGGACAAGCAAGAAAGTACAATGAAATAAAAGTACAATTTTTAGGTCCCCTACCGCGCGTAAAACGGCTTGAGGCGCACGACATGGACGACTTCAGGTCGCGCACGCCGCCGTTGAGAGTTCGAAATGCCGTCGGGGACGACCTCGTAGTCCAGAGCACCGAGACGTCGAACCACCTTGTACGGCCCGAAGTATCGCCGAAGAAGTTTTTCACTAAGTCCACGTCGGCGTATCGGCGTCCACACCCAAACGCGGTCGCCGGGCTGGTATTCCACGAAGCGTCGTCGAAGATTGTAACGGCGGCTGTCAGTCGTCTGCTGATTCTTGATCCGCAAGCGGGCGAGCTGTCGTGCAATGTTGAGGTGCCTATATTCGTGGCTGAAGTTTGTAAGCAGTACCTTTGCTTTGCCGTCGCGCAACTCGGCGATGCCTCTTGCGACGCAAATCTGACGGTTCACAAGCAGGTGCTGATCGCCCTCGACGACGCCTTCAAGGTTAGCGGGTATTTCGGTGCCGACGGAAATGACGACGCTGCAAAGAGGCGGAACGGTGACCTGCTCTTCTATTCATTCAAGGGATGATTCTCCGGCGACGTGTGGGGCGGCAACGCTTTATCTGAAGTCAGTGTTATCGACTCAGACCTCAGGTCGATGACGGCGCCGTGTTGACTTAGGAAGTCCATCCCCAGTATCACATCCCTGGAGCAGTGCTGCAGAATTAGAAAGCTGGCGGGATAAGTCCGGTTATTGATGGCCACTCTTGCGGTACAGACACCGGCCGGCGTTATTAGATGACCCCCAGCGGTCCTGATTTCAGGGCCTTGCCAAGCAGTCTTTACTTTCTTCAACTTCGTCGCGAAAGACCCACTGACGACGGAATAGTCGGCTCCAGTGTCGACGAGAGCGGTTACGTTGTGCCCGTCGAATATTACGTCGAGGTCGCTGGTTCGTCGTCGGTTGGGTCGCGGCGTCGGATCACGGCTGCGTCGTAATGTTGTCGTGCTTCCATGCTGCGTCGTCAGGTTTTCTTCGGTCCGCGAGGTTTCATCGGTGGGGCTTCGTCTGCTTCGCGTCGTGTTGCGCAGGTCTCGTCGCGTTGTCGTCGTCGGCGGCCGCGGAGGATCTTCGGCATTTCGTCGAACAGCAACCGCACCTCCATCGGTTGCTGCCCTTAGTTTCCCGTGTACGGGCTAGGTGACCGGCCCCGATTTGGGCCAGTGTACTGCCGGCGGTGCGGTGACATGTAGCGGCCGGGCGACGGTGAGCTGGAAGGTCGTCGGGGCGTCCACTGAGCTCCTGCGAGGTAGTCGGCGATGTCTTGCGGTCGTTCACCCCGCTGTGGACGAGGCGCATCGACGGCGAAACCGCGTAGTACTGGCGGTACTGGCAACGGCGGTAGGTGTGGCCAGCTTCTCCGCAGTGGTAGCACAGGGGGGCGGTGGTCAGGGGCGCGCCAAACGTCGGTCTTCCTCGGAGCGGAACGCTGGCCGGTGGGTGGGCGGTATGGCGTCGGTGGCGGTGGCGGCAAAGTCTGGCGGCGGAACTGCGGTGGTGCGAAGTCTTCACGTGGGCGCGGCGGGGGGAGCGTTACGACGAGCTGCGGCAGCGTAGCTCATCGCTTGTGGCTCACGCTGCGCTGGTTCAGCTGCTCCAAGAACTTGCCGGATTTCCTGGCGCACGACGTCGGTGATCGGCTCCACCTCAGGCTGCGAAGTTGGCAAGAATTTGCGCAGCTCCTCCCGAACGATCGCTCTGATGGTGTCGCGCAGGTCGTCGGGATATAGCGCTTGAACTTCCCCGTAGGTCGTCGAGGGAATGCGGCGGTTGTACTGGCTAGTACGCATCTCCAGCGCCTTCTCGATCGTCGTGGCCTCTGAGACAAATTCCGTGACAGTCTTTGGCGGGTTGCGTACAAGGCCGGCAAACAGGTCTTGCCTGACCCCCCGCATCAAGAAGCGAACCTTCTTTTCCTCGGACATGGAGGGGTCAGCGTGGCGGAAGAGCCGGGTCATTTCCTCCGCGAATATAGTGACGCTTTCGTTAGGAAGTTGCACCCGTGTCTCCAGCAAGGTTGCAGCCCTTTCCTTTCTGTCGACACTCGTGAACGTTTCCAAAAATGTGCTGCGAAAGATGTCCCAGGTTCGAAGAGTGGACTCGCGATTCTCGAACCAGGTCCTAGCTGCGTCGTCTAGGTAAAAGTATACGTGGCGCAGCTTGTCGTCGGCGTCCCAGTTGTTGAATGTTGAGACCCTTTCGAATGACTCAAGCCAGGTTTCGGGGTCTTCACTTGGAGATCCGTGAAACGTCGGCGGCTCTCTGGGTGGCTGCATCACTATTGCCGCGGGGGGGCACTGCGGTCGTCATCGTGCTCGTTGTCTTCGTCGCCGTGGTCCGGATCTTGTCGGGTAGGGGTCCGTATTCTGGTGGGAGACCTTGCTGCCTGCGGCTGGCTCGCTGCTCAGCGTCCACGTCGGTGTCTCCTTGGCGGTGTGGGCTTGGCTCACGGTTGGAGGGGGGGCGTTCGGTACATGGACCGGGAAGCACCTCCACCAGATGTCACGTGGTCGTGACGTCGACGAAGGCAGTAGTCGGTAGGTTCAAAATGAAACTGTTCATTTGGGCCGAACTTGTGGCCGGTAAACGGAAAGTCAGATTACAGCAATACACACTGGCACTGATAGCGGCGAACAGAGCGTCGGCCGTCGATCAACTGTACATCGTTGGAACGCGCCGGCTTTTATAACGCACGCGTCGAACATTCTAGCCTTATCACTAGTCGTCGCGGAAGCTCTGGAATAATCTTGAGTGTCAGCGTCTTGCGTGCAATCTTAACAGAACGATCTACTACAAGCGAGAAGCTTCTGGAACAATAAGGCGCGGTCTGCGCCGAGTACTGCTGATAGTCTTTGTAGGCGGAAACCGAATATAGTGAAAGAAACGCACGTGGCAGTATCTTAGGTTAGCATGCAACATTTTTTGAATAAACAAAATTCGCCATCATCTTCTTCTCAACGAAGGTCACATACGTTGCCGTGAAACAACAAAAGAAGGTCAGATATGCTTAACATTCTTGTTGTTGTTTTCCTCCGGACATGGCTCATGCCCAAATGGATGGAAAAACGGTTATTAAAGGGAGAAAAAAAAAGAAGGGTTTGAGAAACAGGTGGGGCCCCTAGTCCAGGGCTCCACTGGCCTCAGCAGCCCGCCGCGCCTGGTCCAGAAGCGCCATTTGGGCCTCATGTTCTTCGCTGGCGAGCAAGGTCTCGCACTGCTCCATCTGAATTTTTTTCGTCGGAATCAGAGGCGTGTTAATTTCCGATGGCCGTAATTTACATTCCCACGCAATGTGAGAAGAGAGGATTTGCCGATTAGTGGGTGAATTTATCCAATGATATATGTAGTTTATTATACGTAGAATCTATAGTTAATGCATTGATTTGAAGTTGGAGCTATTGATAATAAAAAGTTAAAAGCAAGAATTTAGTTCGATACTCTTTTGGTGTCGCTGATGAATTCTTCAATGGCGAAGAAAACAACCCTATGGCTGTATCCCAGAGTAGTGGCCCCTAGTGATAGAATAACAGGTCGTCTTTCTGGCCCAGCTTGCGAAGAGGTGGTACTAATATTCTTTTCCGCAATGTCGCGTACAGGCGACAGGATAAAAAGAAATGACCAATAGTTTCCTCCTCATTACAGAAGATGCATGGAGGGGAACATACTAGACCTGCTTTATGCAAGTAAAAGTTTAGGGAGGTAACGCCGCAACGAAATTTTGTTATGGCCACTTACATCTTTCTTGACTTGATAGATCGCTGTAGCAGGGGTGTAAGAGGTGCTTGTACTCCAGAGAAATATTAAATAAATACTGGTTCCAATGAACTTTTACTTAGTGTTAGAGAGTGTAAGAATGTTAGAGAACGCCTTCACTTAATCCAGAAAAGATATCTCAGACACATGTATAACTCATCATGCCAATGTCCAACTGCAGCTTTATTTAGTCACTCTAGAGTGATTAAAGTACACAACCTCTAGGAATATCGTCTTATTGTCCTCTTGAAATCGTAAATAAGAAAGCATATAAGTAAATGGGGTACATAATAGCGCAAACTTGGAAAAAGGCAGATTCGAGAAAAGAAGTAGGAGGTAGCAGAAAAGTCGGGCGCCAAAAAACGTTATCAGTCAGTTGCAAGGAAACGCCTCTATCGCTCACGGTTTTTCTGTTGACGTCACCGATTTATTTTATTCTGTGCCTCAACAAGAAATGTTTGCCTCCGTTAGGGATTGTATTGACCGTAACGGTGTAGATTTCCAGAATTTAGTGGGCATGTCTGTTGACAATTTTATTGTCTTATTAGAATTTTATATGAAGTCTACCTTTATTTATTTTAAGAATGACTTGCATGTCCAGCGCCAGGGAATATGTATTGGCTCTTGCGTCGCCCCATTGTTGTGTGACATTTTCTTGGCGTCTGTAGATCGAAACCTGCTCTGTTCGTTTGACGATAGGTTTTTCCTTAAGGCTTTTAAATATGTTGACGATTTTTTAATTCTTTTAAAAACTAACCACGTTTTTACATTTGACGAGTGCATTAACGACGTTTTAGCCACCTTTCGGCTGCATGGGAAGGGCATGCTCTTCACACATGAAACCCCTTCCCAGAGCACTTTTCAGTTTTTAGATTTGTGTTTGACGTTTGACCAAAACCATGTTTCTTGGCAGTACAGCCCACGCACACAGAAAGATATGCTCCCGTACAATTCCGCTCAATCTAAACTAGTCATGAGAGCCATTGCTACCAGCTGTCTTGAGTCTGCCCTCATGAAGTCATGTCCTCACGCCATGCACAGTGATGTGATTGCTGCGCCAATTGCGCCAAACTGCGCCAAGAGGTGAAACCTCCTACATCCTGCTACATTTCGTCAGAAATCGTACAATTAGCGCCGAGCGTGCGCCAAGACATCATTTTTGGAGTCCTTGGGAGAGAAGAAAAATATGGCAGGTGCTCGAATTACATATGCTACCATTTTAATTTTAGTAGCCATTGAAGCACACAGGCGAGAGCTGTGTAGTTATAAGAAATCTCCCAGGGCCACCAGCTGCGTACTCAACACAGATTATTCAGTTGAGCTAATGGTGATGAGCTGTATAACTCGCACTTGCCGTCCGTTGCAACCATTTTGCCCAGCTGCAAAGCCATGCACACAATGTCGCCTAAATGGTGATTTCTGTGCCAAAGCACATGCCCTGCCGTAAATTTTAGCTTAGTGCTAATAGATGGAGGCACGCAAAATAATGTAAGCTGGCAGCTTGTACGAGAGCTGGATGTACTGACGCAAACAGCAACGCCAGAGAGGGGGAGGTGGACGCTTATTTAAATTTCCATATATTGTGGCAGGCACACAGTAGATATCGAGATGGCAGGTTCACATACGATAGATTTATTTCAGCACTCCATTGCATGCCTAGATTCAATTCAACCGTAAAATCTGCATATTGAGTTCACCGGCCAGAAAGGGGGGGGGGGGGGGTATTCTATGAAACGACATCGTCAAGTCAGGTAAAGAGACTGAAGGTTATGGAGCCAGAAAAAAAAAACAACTAATAATCTGTACAACTACAACTTTTTGTGAGATGGTAGTCTTTTATATGATTGATTGCATAAATTACAATAAGCATTACATGTATGTAATTAGAATTTCTAGCTAGGTTAGTTTATCAAAGAGATGTAGTGGTACCTGTGCTGACGTCCAAAAGATTTCATACTGGGCACTCAAGTTTTAATACCATACAACGGCCAGGATTTGTCAGCAATTCCAGCCGCTGCAGTGGCATGTTGGGAAACCACGGTGACGCACTATCTCGTTGTATCGGTGCTGCTCAACGACTCCGCAAAAGTGCATTTTGGAGAACATGTATACAATGAAAGCCTTTCATCATCACAAATTTCGTTGAGCGCACCTTTGCAATTTTACCACAGTTTGTCAATCATTTATTAAACCCTCCATGTTATAAACCGCCAATGAACCAAAAGCCTTATAAGTCTGTCTATAAAATGCGACAGCATGTACTTCACCACACTACTCAAGCATCTAGGTTGTACCGCCGAGCACAGACGTCCTCGCAATAGTTCTTCTTTTTAATAACAAAAAGAATATGCATGAAAAATTTTTGCTGTCTGGAGCTTCAGGGAAAGCCCGGCTGAATAAGAAATAAGAATTGTATCGGGAGAAAATGTTGGGCGGCCTGATATGTCACGGATATATAGAAGTTTAGGGCTGTCCGCAGGAAACCGAAGAGCAGTTAGTTAATTCCACCTTTTGGGAAACTATATATACACCAGTACATGCATGTGTGCATATGTTTATTTTTTAAATGTCGTAAAACTGCTCCCGCTTAGCTACTTAAAAAGTTGTGCTAGAAAATGTATGAGAGGCAACTGCTCCAAAAGGCTAATTTGCTGCTCCAGAATGAGGTTTTAGCTGCTCCAGAAGCTGCGCCGAATTGGCTTCGGCCGCTCACATCACTGCATGCAGGATAGTTTTGATAGGCAATTGGCAACGCTGCATTCAGCCGGTTTCCGGAGCTCCTTCGTAGTGGCCGTCTCAAAAACCCTTTTTCAGAAGGTGAAGGGCATTAAAAGGATAACGTCCAGCCCCGTCCAAAAAGGAGGCAAGCCCGCGGTGGTCTCGTACGTCCACCAACTTTCCCACAATCTCAAGAAGGTTGCCAATAGACACGGTGTGCACGTAGTCTTCTCGGCACCACGCAAGTTGGCTGGACTGTGTCCGCGGGTGAGCCGCGTTGACAAAAAGCTTGGATGCCAGAAGAAGCACACCAGACCTTATGTGAAATGCGCGACTGGTGTTGTAAATGAAATACCGCTGTCGTGTGGGAAGACGTACGTGGGCCAAACTGGACGCTGTCTCAATGACCGAGCTCCGGAACATGAATTATCTTTAAAGAATAAAGGAAAGGCGCACTTACCTGCGCATTGTATAGCCTGCAGATGTGAGCCTCGGCTCCGTGAGATCAAGTTAATGGGCAGAAGCCACGGCACATTAGCGCGAGAGTTATTGGAGGCGTTTCATATGAAGAAGAGAGGCACGGGTTGCATCAGTGATACGTCTGTTTCACTTTACCAAAATGAGCTACAGCTTCTTGGTATGCGAGTGTGACCACTGTTTACCGATTTTGATGCACGCATGCGCAGACAGTTGTCATCTGGTGACTTGTTCTTTCAAATAAACAGTTGAAGTTTGGCGCCCGACTTTTCTGCTCCCTCCTACTTCTTTTCTCGAATCTGTCTTTTTCCAAGCTTGCGCTATTATGTACCCCATCGATGTTAACCAACTCGCCCAACAACGTCTTACCTAATATGAGTAACCTCGGGAAATTAGCAGAACTAAGGAACAAATCAATGGGCTACCCAACAAGACTTGTCGAAGAATGGATCGTGCAGACACCTCGAGTTAACCTTGGAAAATAACGCCTTCATTATACTCTTCCGTCTTTGCTGAAAAGTTACGCTCTCCGATTTCGATTTGTTTACCTCTACTCGCAAAGAACTTTACGCTAAGTATTTAAATAACAGCGCTTCAGTTTAAGTTTCCTTATATGTACATAGTGTTGATTCGCGTGTTCTCTGGTGATCCTTGTGTAGTTATGTAATCCTTGTGTTTTGAATTGTATAATTTCTACACTGCCCCCCTGCTGTACCTTAGGTTTGTAGGCTCGTCAAGCTGCCTTTCAGCGGCTTTTACCTAGAACCCCTCCATCTGTGTTTGTAAGATGGAAAATAAATTGAATTGAATTAAAATATTGCCATCGTGATGTGTGCCGTTAGCGGAAAAACCCGAATGATCAGTGCCAAAAGCGAAGCCTTTCCTAGAGAATCAGCCATTTCATGTAACAAGAAACCTGTGTGCCCAGGTACCCAGGTCAAATGACTGCATTCAATATGAGCGGGAACTAACAATTCAAAGAGCTCTACCATAGGCGTGTAACCAGGTCCAGAAAGAGAGGACCCCACAGACAAAGAATCTATTATAACTGCAGCTACTGTAATTGATGTACTTAACATGCATAAAGATAACATTATTTGCATAAATTCAGCAAGAAAAACCGGCAGAAAATCAGGCAGCCGTAATGAAAAAGACCAGTCGAGTTCTGCGCAAAATATATCTATGCCAAGTCTTTCGTCAGATTGCGATGCGTCCGTTGCAACAACGACGTTCGTTGGTACCGTCTTTATATGCTCCTGCAACAACGCATTTAAAATGTCATAAGGTAGTAATTTCGCCTGCTTCGGGAAAATATGGTAAATAATTTCTGGAGTGTTAAGTTGCATAGTCATGGGAACCACATCGCGAATTGGTACATTTAGTGAATAAAGTAATGTTTGAACAAATATAATTTGCGGCTTGCGAAATCTGAGCCAGTGCTCGCAGAAAAATAAGTCGGGATTGGAGATGAAAATTATTTGAGCACGGTTAGAGCGCGATTCTTACAACCTTAAGAAAGTCTGCACCGTAAGAAGGTTAAACGGGCATAAAAGGGGTCGCGTTCCCGCTTCCAGATATTATCCAGCATTTGCAACATATTTTGGAAGGCCTAAGCACAACCGTGTAAAGCCTCTCGCCCTAATAAAACTAGTGGCCGAAGCTTGTATGCTGGCCCACCGGAAAGAATAACACAGCCGAATTCTAATACCAGCCGGACATACATTTTATATATCATCAAGAGTGCCTTTCTTCTCGTTAAATGGAAGCGGAAGAAAAAAAAGAATCTTAGGAAGTTCAACCAGATCTGTGTCTCTTTTGCTTTTCGACGCAGGTGCAAGGACGCTAAAAGTTCAAAAGGTCAGTTGAATTTGAGAACTGTAGGAATGCCGCGATCGCTGTGCAAGCCTGCGGTGCATATCCAAGGTGAATGGATAATTCTCTTCTTAACAAGATAAATTCCTCTATGCGTTTGTTGTTAATGCCAGTACGTCCGCGGCTCTGCGTCGAGCTGATCAGATAGCGAACGAAATTGCATCTTCTCTACAGCAACCCACTGTGTTCACCATTGCATGTACAGTTCCTACGCTCATTCGTCGCTGCCGCTTCGGTAGTTCTGCCACCTAACGACCTGGTGTGTTTTGTTGCTTAGCTTAGGGTACCCTCTTCCCACAAAGCACGAGGCTGAGTGACGAGGCAAAACCCAGCAGGGTGATGTAAGTGTAATCACGGAATTTCTTCATCCAAATGCGTTGAAGGATCCCGGTACAGTTACCGGTTCGCTTAATCTGGCGCGCTGTTCTTGCATTACAGACCATGCGAAAATTAGGTTTCAGAGTATCATTCTACATTAATGGGGCCCTGCAATACTTTTTGCGCGTGGTCAGAAAACGCTGCCGATCGGTAGTAGAGGCTCCCGAGAACACGCGAGCCTAATATTATAGTTCAGCACGCGGCCTGGAATTTACAATAGATTCTCAAAGTCAGCTCAAAATCGTTTTTTTTTTCTCTCAACAAATGACGCTACAAGCTCACAAATCACTGCCTTAGAGGCGAAGTATCAACCATTGGCTGATTTGAGCATGGCGCGCTTGGTAGTTACTGGGGCCGCCGCGGGAGGCCGTGACTTGTGCACGCGTGCGCTCGTGATCGCAGTGAAAAGCCGCGCATTCGATGAGGAAAAAAGTGTGCTCAAGGTCATGAGGTGGGCGTGACTGATTTTTTCGCCCGTGCCATCCCTCCCTGCTTAGCTTCCAGCGCTTTCGTTGGGACGAGGGACGAGAGAATGCAATTTCAGCGTGCGACAAATCTTCGTAACTCTGCTCGCACTGGACGGATTCTAAAAATATTTGCGGCGGTCAATTCGCGAGGCCGTCGGTGTATACGTGCATTGAACCTCGGTACTTCTCATATAGCAGGAGTAAAGCGAGTTGTTTAATAACCGGTGTCGACATGTCTGCTTTTTTACGGATGCCAGGTATCGTCAGACTGATGCTAGGCTGAGCCAGGCACCACGGAGGGATCGAAAGTCTCGTGGCAGGCGTAAAGCAATTTGACAAATACTCGCGATACGCGGCAACCGTTTGGCAAAAGGAGGTACGTGGTCTGTCTGCTGGTAAAGAAGCTAGGTGGTGGCGGGGAGTCCGAGCAAGATGTCTTACATGCGTCCGGAGTGTTTCAGCGTCAATGTGTGTCTTGACGAGGTGGTCTCTGGCGATCGCTATAGAAGCCGCCGTCGATGCGTTAACAGGCAAGCCTAGGCAGATTCGGAGCGCTTGGGCCTGAACGCTTTGCAATATTCGCAGGCTTTTTTTGCTTGCGTTGGTTAATGCGGGCAAGCTGTACCGCAGGAAGCCGCGAAAAAGTACCCTGTACAGCTGTAACATAGCACTGGGTGACATTGCCCAAGTCTTCCCTGCGAAGAACTTCAATAGATGACAAATGCCGATCAACCGCTTTTTGATGTACGATACGTGATGGCTCCATGATAGATCCCTGTCAGTTATGACACCCAGGAACTTGTATGATCGAATATAGGGTACAGTTTGGCCATTGATCATTACGCCGTAATTACTCATAGGCTTGCGCGTAAAAGCCACGAGGGCGCATTTCTCGGAAGAAATTTGCAAGCCTCGATTGCGGAGGTACCGGGCAGTTTGAGCGGCAGCTCTTTGAATTCTCGCTCACAACTGCAGGCGTGTTACGGCGGACGTCCAAACGCAGAGATCATCCCCGTACATTGATAGCCTAACTGTGCTTGGCAGCTGCTCAGTGAGGGCAATTAGCGTAAGAGTGAACAGCACAGGACTGAGTACGCCGCCCTGGGGGGTCGCCGCGGTAGCTGTAATGTAGAGAGGTTTGGCCGTCTTCTGTGCTCACAAAAAAAGATCGCATTGAGAGATAACTACGTATCCAGCGATACATACGACGACCTACTCCTACCTCTTCGAGAGCGGTGAGGATGGCTTGATGTGTAACGTTGCCGTACGCCCCTTTGACGTCGAGGAACAAAGAAGCGCAGAGACGCTTACGGCCTTTCTCGTGTTGAACGTAGATAACCAGGTCAACGACGTTATCAATCGATGATCGACCACGTCGAAATCCTGCCATGGCATCTGGGTAGGTGTTGTTGCCCTCCAAGTACCACTCCAGGCGTCCGAGGATCATCCTCTCCATGACTTTGCCTACACAACTGGCCAATGCGATCGGACGGTAGTATGAGAGCTCCAATGGTGACTTGCCAGGCTTCAATAGAGGGACCAGGCGACTGGTCTTCCAGTTAGTCGGGAGCATGCCATCTCTCCAAGATTCGTTCTACAGCTAGCTCCAGGAGGATAATTCTCGCGTGCTCACCCAGATGACACAGCGCTCTGTAAGAGATGCCGTCGTGCCCTGGTGCCGACGTGCGTCTACACAGTCAGTGCAGCCTTGAGTTTAATGATGGAGAATGGCAAATCCATGCGGGGATCACGTGGTTGCGGACAACTGGTCGAGGGTGGTAAGCTGGTATTTGCTGTTAGTTGGCCAGATAGTCTGGTACAAAAATCTGCCATGTCTATATCTGGTCGCTTTTGAGAGAGGGCTAGAGCCTTGAACGGGTATCGCTGAGTGGGTTTTGTGCGCAGACCTCGTACCATCCTCCACAATTGCGATAGAGGTTTACGAGGGTCAAGCGACTCACAAAAAGCAGTCCAACGTGGCGATTCGAGCTTATTTATCCGGCCCTGAATCTTCTATAGACGTCGAGCGGTCCGTAAGTCTTCTATTGCCTCCGTGCGTCGATATCTTCGTTCAGCACGTCGACGGATTGCTCGAAGTCGCTCTGACTCAATGTCGAATTTTGTTAATTTCGAAGAGCACGTGAGAGTACACGTAGTGTCGTGTATCGTACTCTTGATTGTCTCCTCCAAGTCAAGTGACCTATTTGCTTGACATTGCTCTTCCATACTAGATTGAAATTTCGTCCAGTCCACGCTTTGAATGCTATCGCGTATCTTGGAAGGGGATAAACCTTCAATCTTGAATTATGTGGGAATGTGGTCACTCCCGTGCGTTTCAATGTCCGGGAACCACCCAGCACGCCTGACGAGGCTTCGTGATACAAACGCCAAGTCAAGACAGCTGCTGTATGTTGAACCACGGAGAAACGTTGGAGTGCCGTCATTGAGCAAGAAAAGTTCATTGTCAGAGGCGAAAGACACCAAATTTCTGCCTTTCGCATTGATCTTCGTACTTCCCCAGAGCGTATGATGAGCATTGAAGTCCCCGATGACGACGCAAGGGTGGGGTGTTGATGACAGGATGCCTTGTAGTCTTTTGCGGTCAAATCGGCTTGATGGAGAAAGGTAGGCGCCCACTACAGTGACGGTAAGTCTCTTCTTCACTGTTAAACATACATATTGATTGTCGTCATGATTGGACACCGGCTGATGAATGAAGGTGAGGTCACGGCGAATAAACATCAGGACCTTGCTGTTTTCGACAGTTGTAGAAGGCATAAATAGTTCATATCCAGAGAGCCTGATTGCGTTCGGTAAGTTCGGCTCGCAGATGACGATGATTGGAGACATATTGGTGTACACGAACCGCCGGAAATCGGCAATGCGCGATCTCAGTCCCCGGGCATTCCACTGGAAAATCGCGGTCCTTTCGCACCTCTTCTCTGAATGACAATGGCTGGTGAGCCATTACCTACTCAAGGGCTGCCAGTACTGGACTCAGAGCGTCCAGTACTTGGAGTGCACTTCTGGCTGACGATGTGTGCATGTTGATTAACAACACGCGAATGGCGTTAATTACGGGGCGCAGAAGAGCTATCACTTGCTGATCTGTGTTCCGCAAGTCCTCTATTGGAGCAGCTTGCTCTGATGAAGGCGGCTTCTGCTGTGACTCTTCTACGCGTCGTGTGCGCGTAAGAGGCGGCCATTCTGTGGTAGAGAGTGATCCTGCTCCTTTTCTCTTTTCCAACGTCCGGCGTTCCCCGTGCTGGAAACTGCAGCTGGCGGTGCTCCCAGATGAGTCCGGTTTCCTTCCTGAAGTTGACCTTGTCCGTCATGATGACCGTCGAGGGCGACGTCGTCTTCGCCGGACTTTTTCAGCGGCTTCTTTGTGGGTTGAGCTGTCACGCACCATTTGGTTAATGATAGAAATACATTTCTTTATGCGCGGACAGTCTTTGGACGAAGCACTGTGTGCACCTTGACAAATAGGACACTTCAGTATGGTAGCGCTACAGTTGTCTTCCGAGTGCGGTTCTGCGCATCGGGGGGCACACTGCAGAGTTCGTGCAAACACCCTTCACGTGGCCGATCTTGTGGCAGTTGAAGCATTGTACAGGTCTTGGGATAAATGGACGAACTTGGTGACGAAAGTGGCCAACCTTCACATGTGAGGGAAGGTAGTCACCTTTGAACGTTATTTTCACACGTGTGTTGCCAAGGCGGCCGACGTTCACAATTACGTTATCTTCACTTGCTGGTTTTATGAGCACAGGAAGGTCTGCGTTGGGGATTTCCGTGTCGACGTCGTATATGACTCCTGCTGCGGTGGCACCATCGGACGGTATGATGGGCCTGACATTGATGTTTCCCAGCCGAGTTACTTGCTGCAGCGTGCTCAGTGCACTCGGGTTCATCACATCAATTGCTAGGATATTTCTTCTTGTATTTATCCGTACATCTTTGATCTCGTTCGGCACAGTGTTCTCAAGATATAAGGAGAGCGCTTGCCTGTTCAGCACGCGTAGACTGTCGGTAGCATTCAGCGGCACAAACAGGATGGAGTGAGGCCAGCGCTGAGGCGCTGTTTTCACGGTGGCCGTACTTGACGCCGAAGATGCGTTGATGATCCTTCGCTTGGCTTTGCGATAGAAGACGGGTTGAAAGCCGTCTTCCGAGGACTCGTCGCCCGATGCGGAGTACAGCTCAGTGTCCTCACTCTCGCTATATGTGTTGCCTCGCTTCCTCAAAGCGATGCCCGCGGTCGAACTGGAACCTGACGGCGCCTCGTGAGGTTGTACATCCATCGCCGCAATGAACGGGGTGGTAGACCCCACAAGTGCAGCGAAAAATCCAGAAAATCGCAGAGACGAGCAAGGTGTGTTCCGCAAAAGAATCACTCGTCTTCCTTCCACTCGAAGAACGCGAAAAACGTTATTGAGCTCAGCATCGCTGGCTACAGTCAGCGATATATTGCCTCTATTATGAAGAGGCCCCTAAAAACGGTAAACAGGGTAGTGCAGGCCTTCAAGAAGGAACGCCGTGTAAAGGACGCTCCGCACAGGCGCACACCACGGGCAACGACTGCAGACGAAGACCGTGCAATTATAGCTGCAGTAGCAGTGAGACCGCAGACTGTTGTCTGCGGTCTCACGTGAGGTTCTAAAGGAACTCGGCATTAAAGCGTGCGAGACGACTGCGAAGCGGTCGCCTCGCAGAAGCTGGTCTAAGAAAGAGGGTTGCCTGCAGGAAACCACGAATTCGAAATACTAACCAAGCAAAACTGCTGCAGTTTCCCGAGGGAGCACGAAGATTGGACAACCTCAGACTGGGAAAATGTTGGTATTCACCGACGAGAGCTCTTCACGACCCGGTGGGACCAGAGGCAAAGAGTGTGGCGCCCAGAAAACAGTCGGTAGGTGACGTTTAATGTCTAAAGGTAATAATACCAATTTAGAAAGTGATGACAAAAACCTCTACCAGACGATTACGCATCTTATGCATTTTGGGATACTGTAGTGTTTCATATTGCGTAGACAGAAGAAAGAACTTGATATCAAGGCACGATGTTAGATTTCGTTCACTAGCGCATAAATGTGCTTGTGTTTTCTCCCATCACTAATATTATTATCTTCATCGGTATTAGTTCACATTTAAAGCATATTTGGCACATCCTGAAAGTATAGATATGGAAGAGGCGGCAGTAGGCTGACTGCTACCACAAACAGAGACACACCACGAGCCCAAGTGCTGTTTCGAGTTGAGAGAATACAAATAACAAAATAAGTTGAATGGAATAGGAACGTGATTAAAAACCTAAAACAGCACGAAAGGTAGACATGAATAGGCGTTTATAAATATACGTGCTATGTAGCACAGTGGAATACCACATTGTTGGCGTAAATGAAGTGCATTCGAGATAAGTAAAGTGACTCTTGATTTGCTGCCAGTGGGCGATCTAATAATGTTTTTCTACAGTTACAGACCAGAATACCTGCAACGAGTGGCGGCAAGTGGCCGTTCAGCAGTGTGTGTATGGGGCCTCGTGACCAAAGAAGGGCCTGGTCCGCTAGTCCGCATAGAGGACAGATATACGTCTGAAGGCTACTGCTCGATCCTTGACGACGTCATGGTGCCCTACTTGCTGAATGGTCCCTTCCCGGAAGGTGATTATATCTTACAACAAGACAACTCGCCTGTTCATGCTTCTCGAAGAGTAACAAGGTTTTTCGAGGATCGTGGCATTAACGTTCTCAGCTGGCCGTCCCAGTCTCCAGACCTCAATATAATCGAGAACGTGTGGGGCCTCTTGAAAACCGCGCTAGCGAGTCGTTCTCTGCACCGGACTGTCAACCGACGACCTTTGGGCTGCCATACAGGAGGAGTGGGAGCGGCTGAGAAGCGACAGGTCACTGACGGCCGCCTTGTACAACTCGCTGCCCTCAAGAATGGCTGCTGTCGTCGATGCAAATGGGGATGCCACGAGGTATTGAGAGGTGTCTCATTACAACACGATTCAGCTTTTTTTTTACAGCGAAAGCTGTTATGAGATCACAACAAGGGCCGTTTTCGCGCCGTAGTTGTCCGCCGCCGCCGGTGTCCGTTAACCACTATCGCGCGAGAAATAAGAAAAAAACTAAATAAATAAAGACACCTATACCGGAACGGGAATAGAACCCGGGCCCTCTGCGTGGTAGCCCAGCACTCTACCACTGAGCTACGTGGGTGCTTGAAAATACGTTGCCAACTGACCCTATACAGCCTTCATGTTGTGTAAGGAATCGCGTTGACATTTGTCGTAAAGCGTTCTAGAACAGTACAGTAAGAACCAGGCTTCACACAATGCGAATTACGTAACGAGTGGGTCGTTCAATGTACCAAACCATTACAAAAGCCTGAAGCATAATTCTTCATCGTCGTCAGCCACAGCATCAACAAAGTGCACATAATGCGTTACAAGTGTGTAGCGGGTACCGCGCTTTTCCGAAGAATGACGAATAATGGCATAGCGGACGCTCCCCCCACTACACAAAAATTATGTGGATTTATGGCGTAGTGGGTACCGTGCAAGTATGCTTGTAGTAGTTGCCCCAAGAATGTTTAAACAGGGTCTATAAAGGCCGCTGTTCCAGCTTTTGCCGTGACTGTGCTGCGCGTTCCGCGCAGGACCTGGCAGTTTTTTTTTTTTGGTGCTCGAGACAGAAAAAAATGTTTCCTATTTCTTTATGTCAATAAACTTATTGATATGTGTCATTGCATTTCGTGATCGCGTATTTTACTTCACAGAGGCATTTAGAAAAATTTTTTGCAAACACATGAAACACTTTGTTTTTGCTTCAAATTTTTTTTACGTAGCAACATCTCCTTCGCGGTTCACCACAGACAGGGTGCTGCATGGCATTATTGCGTAGCATTACTTCGTGAAGCGCACATATACTCAACGCCAAAGTATTTCCTCTCTCGGCCGACAGACCAGTACTTTCCGGATAAGTGGGACTATACCTCAAAGGAAAATTTCCACGGCGTACAGTGATACACTTTCGAAAATGAAAACCACAACTAGACCTACAGCTGAGTGCATCCCTTCGCCTATACATCTGTAGCTTCGACAAAGCGCAACTCCCGTAAGCCGAGAGACAGAGCTTTAACGTGCAGACTGTGCTAGCGCACCACGCTTGATTTGTTCGCAGCAGACGACGCGCTGCAGGCTTCGCCGGTTGCGCTATCGGAGCGGGAGCGTAATCCAACAGCGCTTGTCTACCGGCCGTGACTAGTTATTTTGTTCGCCGATAGATGACGCCTAAAGCGGATGTGCTTTCGTTTGCTGTCGGTTGATGGCGCTGTAGGGCGGCCGCCGCAGACCGGAGGCCACGCGCTCCCGTGTTCCCTTTCATAAAGGACGACAGTGTACACTCTGAGCAAGACCACGTTTAAAACGGGTGATTTTCAAACTTATGTCCCCAGTTTTATAGTAATACGTTTTAATAGGCGGTAACATTCTTGTTCGATAGTTCTTTTTGGGTATCGTTTACTAGACTTACACATTACACGAAAGAAATCGGAGTTATAGAAATAATGCACGTATATAATAAGCAACTGGCCCTTCAAGATACCCTTCTGCAAATTACGTATATGTTACCCTTGTTCCCAGTGGCATGACAATTTTACACGGTGACTTATGATTCGGCATTGTAGCATTACATAAATATTTACGAGAGGAGCTGTGGTGCTTGAGAAGAAAAGTGTTTGCCGGCCGCGAACGAAAGGCGTAACTTACATATGCCAACCCAAGCAGAAGTTCATACTTGCAGGTTGCAGCCTGCGGTACAGCGTCAATATTTCTTTTTTTTATTGCGATAGCAATTATATGGACACTCTCGGCTGCTTTTCGCCGTCATGCTCCCAATATATATATATATATATATATATATATATATATTTGTGATGTAACATGGTACAGCTGTTATCATTTTATTTCAGTGTGCTTGCTTTTCTCTCTTTTTTTTCTGTTATATTCTTTTGCCGTGCTTCATGTGAAACTGAGTCAAAAATGTTCTTGAGTTATCTTTTTGAACTCATTCATTACATAGGGATAATGATTATCCTGTCTTGTCTTTTTTTTCTTTTTGTAACCCTATAGAACTATTGCACAATATTGTGAACTTGTATTACAATGTTCGAATTCTCTGTAAACCCACTCCTGTAAAAATCCCTGGCGGGATTGACAGTATCACTAAATAAATAAATAAATAAATAAATAAATAAATAAACAATATATACATATATATATATATATATATATATATATATATATATATATATATATATATATACACAAAAGCCAAGAAGGAAGTTAGATGGCGCATAGTGCGCGCTCGGCGCCCCACTCGTTGCAATGCGTTTGCTCCCCTTGCACTTTGGCCTGCAGGGCGTAGTAGCCTTTGCCCGGGCGCGCGCGCGCGCTTATCATGGGGTGGGTGGATGGGCGCAGTTTTACGTCGTGTGCTTTCGTCAGAAAAACTGCGTTTAGGTTACAGAGTGCACAAAGGTCACCTCGCTCGCTGTAGAGGCCCGTTTCGGAAAGAAGCATGCTGGTCAAACACAGTCACGTAACAACTGTGAAACTTGTTAGTTCGCACTCGTCCTGTGTATACCTGTGCGCATGTTTCGTGCTTCCTTTGCGCTTGAGCAGTGCGCTCCAAGTTTCGATCTGCTTGCCGTTCTTCACGTGAAATTCCAATTTGTTGCTATCGCATTCATTGCTTCGCCCTTGTGGCGAAACTGTGACTTTTTTTGTTAACCACATAGGTTCTTATCTGATGCATTTTTGTGTAGACACGCATGCGAACGATAGTTTGGCAACACTTTCGCAGTCCTCTCAAGAGGCTATGTTTAGGCAGCAACCAAACAGAATCGGCGTTCTTCCTTTCGAAGAATTCGGCCGTGAGGTGTTTCTGCAGGAAAGTCATTCTATGGACGAAACCCGCATTAACGAAATCCCACAACAGGGAAATTCACTCGACAACGAAATATTTTCCTGGCCCCCGTAAACGCCCATAGGATTAAATGTATCTCGCATTTCTCGACAGCGAAATGATGCTGCACTGCAACGCATAGTATTTTTCGGGAAATCGGTGCAGAAATGCTTACGCATTCAAAATGTAGCAGTAAATATTTTAGCACGAGTACGTTGACAATAAACATGCAATACATAACAGTGCGATGAGAACTGTGAGCTGCAGGGATAGTGTACGAAGCGTGGGTTAAATGAGTGGTTGAAGAACTCGTGAAATTGGGAGTGGTTTGCTACGCGTCGAGGACGAAAAGCGAATAAATTATGCGGCTTTCGCCGACGCAACACGACTGTCACATGAATACGAAGCATGGATGAATCTGAAGCACAATTTGGAATGTATTCGGAAATATTTGTCGAAGAAAATAAAATGCAAGTGAGTTAAGGGTGATTTCTGTATTGAATTCTGCATTCATATGCATTCGTTTTTCAAGCTATGCCCGAGACTATGCTCCGACGGGCCAAAGATGTTTGGTAGAAGTTTAAGGGCAATGTATATCCATCTCATATACATTCTCAAACGCGAAGATAAGCACATAAACTACAATGAACGCAGTGGATCTTTGGTTGAAATAAAGCGCTGGTTATAAGTTTGTTTTTTTATCACCGCAGTTCTCCGGTACTCATTTTCTGTATCCGTTTCTTTTTCACATTGTCTGAAGTGCTTTCTTTCGCAATCATTCCTCGGAGAACTTCATTAAAGTTTGTGCAGTGGAGGATTAGAAGCTTAGGTTAAGGACACCACTTTCTTTCGTAAGTAGGATTTAAAGGATAACCGCAGCGACGTGACTGATCTGGGGCTAGTTAAATTTACTTGAGTACTGTATTCATTTTTGGTAAGATTATTTTGTGAAGAAAACGCTGAAAACATTTTTCTTGCGCGAGCGCGTGGAGCCTGTTTATTCTCTTTAAGGTCGTAGCCGGAGTCGCGGACGTCTAGCTGACGTCGATTGAAGACATGTGACGCGCCAGAAAATAATTAGCCCAGTCATTTTTCATCCCTAAGAAAGCTAAAACACGTATTACTGAACTAATTGACGAATGCACCCAGGACTTATTTTTTGGACGTACGAAGTCAGCTACGAAAAATCATCAGACATGCCACTCTGCCAAGATGGATAAGCAGCGAAGGTGTGTGACACATGGCAAAGAGGGGACGCAGTACCTTGATGAAAGGTAGATAAAATGCGTCTTTAGTTTTTGATATGCTGCTTTAAAATCGTTCTTTTGCTGCGCTAAAAATGTGACAGGGGGGACGACACGAGAACACAGAAGTGCGCAAACTTGCAACTGTTTATTTGCGATCAAAGCACGTCAATATATACACAGACATGAAAGGGTGAGAGGCAGATACAAACGTGACGTAGAACATGAAAATGCATAAGAAATGAGTGATGGTGCAAATCTAAAGATTTCATGAAGACGCGTGTGTATTGACGTGATGGTTATCTATGAAATTAAAAGCGGGGTTTCCCAGAACCACAGAAGGGGAGCTTACGTATGTGGAATGATCATTTTTTTGCATGAAGTAGGCCTCCATGATTTCTCGCCCTTTTTTCGATTTGCTGTGTTCCAAAACCTTAGTGTCGCTGAGCATAGGCTTACACCCGCAACGTGCGCAGTGCGCTGCTAAGTGCCCTGGAGACTGCAGCATTTCAGTCGCGTATCTATGTTCTCTTAATCTGATGTTTAAGCATCGTCCCGTCTGTCCAATATATGATCTTTCGCACGTGAGGGGGATCTTATAAACTACGTTGTCCACGCAATCCACATACCGGTTAGCATGCCTTATCCTGCAGCTGTTGCTAGATGGTTTTTCTTTTTCAGAATTAACTTTTTTGCAGAGCCCTTTCAATTTCAAAGGAGCTGAAAACACAACTTTTGTGCCGCGCTTTTCAGCTATCTTTTTTAGGCCGTGCGAAATTTTATGCATGTAGGGTAACACTGTCACCTTCTTCCTACCTTCATCGGTGTTTTTGGCTGCATCCTTTCCGCCGCTCAGGCCCTTCAAAATCTTTTCAGCGACAGACGCTATCATAGAAGGGGGGGTAACCACTGTCTCTTAGTCTAGAGACTTGACGCATCATACTGTTCTTGATGGTATGGGGGGCATGACTTTCGAATAGACTGGTTGACGTTGGAGCTGGCTATGGCCCGCTTAACTAATTTTGAGTGTCCCGAATCGTAAGGGAGCAAACTCTTTTCACTTCTCGGGTTATACTCCCAACATGTATGTCCTGCACTAAAAGTTAATGAAATGTCTAAAAACTGCAGGCATCCCTTATCTGGCATTTCAACTGTAAACTCTAATCCCGGGTGCGCTCTTGCAAACACCTCGACACATTTTGAATCAATTTGCTCTGGAAATTGATGAAAAGGGAAACATACTAAAAAGTCATCAACATAACGGAAACATTTTACTGCTCCAAAGCTGCTAAGCTCATTGTGCAGAATTCTATCGCCCTTTGCAAGAAAAATGTCACATAGTGCGGGAGCTAAACAAGATCCTATGCAAATCCCCGATTTCTGTAAAAACACCTTTCCCGCGAACGAAACAAACAGGGAATCAAGGTAGAGTCGCAACAAATTCAAGAAGACGCACACACTTATTCCACTACTATTTTGGAACTTCACCGCACCGTAGGAATCTATACACTCTTCAACTGCCTGCAGGGCTGCGTCCTGTGGCACATTGTAAAAAAGTTCCTTCACATCTATGGAGAGGCACTTTACGGTCTGTCCCTGACTGAAGTAGTCCACCACTTCATTGGAATTGCGAACGTGGAATGGGTCATCCAATGGGAGCGTGGACAGTTGTTGCTGCAGGTAGATTGCTAAAGCGTGTTGCCAAGTGTTCCTGTCTTCGACTATGGCACGGAAGGGGTTCCCTTCTTTGTGGGTTTTTACTGAGAAAAACGGGTTAAGCGTTAAATTGGTAGCTGCCTTAATTTCTTTGACCAGCTTTTCCAAGCCGGCGTCTTCACACTGCCGTATGACTTTCTTCTTAGCTGCTTCAAGACACTTGTGGTCAAGTTGATGCACTTCATTGAAATTCTTGTTCATAGCTTCTTCTGCTTTCCTGTTGTAGCCTACATCATCAAGTATGACGAATGAGCCAGTTTTGTCCGACATCAACAGTTTCAACTTCTTATCTTTGAGAAAATTCACGGCTGGTGCGGCTTCATTTCTTCTTCTTTTTCCGATGCCATTTTTTATGCACGCAATGCCTTCCGAAATGCAGGCTTCTTTCTCGTCATCTGGCACCTTGCTGGCAACGTTATAAACCATTTCGACCAGTTCAGCGGGCTTAGGCTGTGGCTGAACTGCGTATTTAAAATATTTGTGCTTATCTGTGCTTTAAAATATTTCATTTGACAAGCGCGCGTCTTTCTTCGGCGACATGAGTAATCTTGTCTGGATTGCCGAATTCACCCGGTTTTGCGTGTGCGATCTTGAGGAGCCATTTCAGCAACATGCATTATTTTGCCGCATTTGCCATTCGACATTTCGTTTTACCCGTGCTCAGTAGTTAGGTTTACCAAATTTGTGTGACACGCGTAGTTGTGTTTGATGCACATGTGATCCCGTCTTCAGTTTAAGTGGGCTAGTGATAGATAATGGGGGCGGTGGTTTTACTCAATTTTCTGTCGACATATTTGCTTATACTTTGTATTCTTCCTGAATGATTGCCTTGGCTACCTCCATAATTAGGTCCGTCTTTAGTGGACCACTCGTAAGTTATGGGATTTACCCAACATCTGTGGCAGGTACCTGGTATTTCTGTGGCACAGGAGGAAGGCCGTACAGTTTCCTACAATATTTACTAGAGGAAACGCTGGCGCTGCGATCGTTCATCCACCATCGCAATGATGGGTAGTACACGGATTTGTTTAACCTCCGTGTTTGCGGCTTCGAACGCACTCGCGGCTTTGTTTATTGTCGTGTTTTGGCGTTTGCTTCGGATAAACGAATGAATCGTTTTGAATTTTGTGCGTTGATTTGACTTGGTGAGCCTAAAACGTTTAGAAGGCGAAGTGGAACTGCTGACCATTCGCTGAACTTCGTCATGCGAGAAAGTAGATGCAGGCCACACGGAGCCAAATAGAGCCGAAGGAATGAAGTTTAGGCAAATCTGGGTTCTACCCACCGTTCCCATGCTGGCTAAAGCGCCTCGCGTTGCAGCTCCCATGAACACTAGCCCCAGAATTTCCTCTAATGTATTTATAGGAAACCTTATGCCTAGAGCTCCCCGTTCCAACGTCAGGGGTGTCCTCTACACCTTGACGAGCAGTCAGCTTCAGGACCGTTTTGGTAATAAACGTTCACAACGACCACCACCATCGCTGCTAGGTTTTTCTGCTGAGAGGGTAATTGTTGACCAGGTAAGTTTTTTTTTTCGGAGTTACGGTATGTTCTTATTTCTTATTGCCTTCAGGATTGCAGTCACATTAACCAATACGCCCAGCTCAACAGCCGCCGTTTCAGCTCAATCTGGATGTACACGGTTGTTGTTTTCTTGCTTTTTTTTTTGTTTTTAGCTTAGAGGTTATTGATGATTACGATAGGTTTCTGTTTAGTATTTAATAGTAAAGGAAGATAGAGCGTGGGTGCCACATGCCGCGAGACATCAGACGCACCCGAAATTTAAAGCGCTTAAGAAGCCCCGTCGATGCCGACAGGTTGAATTTTTTAGGAAAAAAGCTCGAATAACAGTCCCTTTCAACACAGTCCCGCGGCGCTGCCTGGTTAAGTTTTTTTTAAATGCGAAGCATTTCTTAGCCAACTTCGGCGAGTGTGAGCGTATCTATCTATCTATCTATCTATCTATCTATCTATCTATCTATCTATCTATCTATCTATCTATCTATCTATCTATCTATCTATCTATCTAGCCGCCTACGACTTTATGCTCTCCTGGCCGTATCGTTAATGGGATTTATACCGAATTTGGTATGGCATAACATGACTGTATGGCGAACATAAATGGCTGGTCATATCATGAAAATCATGACTAACTTGTCATGAAAAGTATGATTTACATGCCACGCTCATGGCGCGCTCGCGGCCGTTTCGTTAGCTTGATGTACACGAAATTAAGGATTGAGTGACGTGACTGTATGACGAACATAAATGACAGGTGGTAATATGAAAATCATGACTTGTCATGTGCGACATGACTTGCATTCCACGCTCATGGAGCGCTCGCGGCCGTTTCGTTAGCTTGATATACACCAAATTTGGTATTGAGTGGACATGACTGTATGGCGAACATAAATGACAACTGGTAATATGGAAATCATGACTTGTCATGTGCGACATGACTTGCATGCCACGGTCATGGCGTGCTCGCGGCCGTTTCGTTAGCTTGAGATACACCATATTTGGTATTTAGTGACCTGACTGTATGACGAAGATAAATGACTAGTGGTAATATGAAAATCGTGACTTGTCATGTGCGATATGACTTGCATGCCAAGCTCATGGCGTGCTCGCGGCCGTTTCGTTAGCTTGAGATACACCAAATTTGGTATTGAGTGACATGACTGTATGACGAAGATAAATGACTAGTGGTAATATGAAAATCGTGACTTGTCATGTGCGATATGACTTGCATGCCAAGCTCATGGCGTGCTCGCGGCCGTTTCGTTAGCTTGATATACACCAAATTTGGTATTGAGTGACATGACTGTATGACGAACATAAATGACAACTGGTAATATGGAAATCATGACTTGTCATGTGCGACATGACTTGCATGCCACGGTCATGGCGTGCTCGCGGCCGTTTCGTTAGCTTGAGATACACCATATTTGGTATTTAGTGACCTGACTGTATGACGAAGATAAATGACTAGTGGTAATATGAAAATCGTGACTTGTCATGTGCGATATGACTTGCATGCCAAGCTCATGGCGTGCTCGCGGCCGTTTCGTTAGCTTGAGATACACCAAATTTGGTATTGAGTGGACATGACTGTATGACGAAGATAAATGACTAGTGGTAATATGAAAATCGTGACTTGTCATGTGCGATATGACTTGCATGCCAAGCTCATGGCGTGCTCGCGGCCGTTTCGTTAGCTTGATATACACCAAATTTGGTATTGAGTGACATGACTGTATGACGAACATAAATGACAACTGGTAATATGGAAATCATGACTTGTCATGTGCGACATGACTTGCATGCCACGGTCATGGCGTGCTCGCGGCCGTTTCGTTAGCTTGATATACACCAAATTTGGTATTGAGTGGCATGACTGTATGACGAAGATAAATGACTAGTGGTAATATGAAAATCATGACTTGTCATGTGCGACATGACTTGCATGCCAAGCTCATGGCGTGCTCGCGGCCGTTTCGTTAGCTTGATATACACCAAATTTGGTATTGAGTGGCATGACTGTATGACGAAGATAAATGACTAGTGGTAATATGAAAATCGTGACTTGTCATGTGCGATATGACTTGCATGCCAAGCTCATGGCGTGCTCGCGGCCGTTTCGTTAGCTTGATATACACCAAATTTGGTATTGAGTGACATGACTGTATGACGAACATAAATGACAACTGGTAATATGGAAATCATGACTTGTCATGTGCGACATGACTTGCATGCCACGGTCATGGCGTGCTCGCGGCCGTTTCGTTAGCTTGAGATACACCAAATTTGGTATTGAGTGACATGACTGTATGACGAACATAAATGACAACTGGTAATATGGAAATCATGACTTGTCATGTGCGACATGACTTGCATGCCACGGTCATGGCGTGCTCGCGGCCGTTTCGTTAGCTTGAGATACACCAAATTTGGTATTGAGTGACCATGACTGTATGACGAACATAAATGACAACTGGTAATATGGAAATCATGACTTGTCATGTGCGACATGACTTGCATGCCACGCTCATGGCGTGCTCGCGGCCGTTTCGTTAGCTTGAGATACACCAAATTTGGTATTGAGTGACATGACTGTATGACGAACATAAATGACAACTGGTAATATGGAAATCATGACTTGTCATGTGCGACATGACTTGCATGCCACGGTCATGGCGTGCTCGCGGCCGTTTCGTTAGCTTGAGATACACCAAATTTGGTATTTGAGTGACCTGACTGTATGACGAAGATAAATGACTAGTGGTAATATGAAAATCGTGACTTGTCATGTGCGATATGACTTGCATGCCAAGCTCATGGCGTGCTCGCGGCCGTTTCGTTAGCTTGAGATACACCATATTTGGTATTTAGTGACCTGACTGTATGACGAAGATAAATGACTAGTGGTAATATGGAAATCATGACTTGTCATGTGCGACATGACTTGCATGCCACGCTCATGGCGTGCTCGCGGCCGTTTCGTTAGCTTGATATACACCAAATTTGGTATTGAGTGGCATGACTGTATGACGAAGATAAATGACTAGTGGTAATATGAAAATCGTGACTTGTCATGTGCGATATGACTTGCATGCCAAGCTCATGGCGTGCTCGCGGCCGTTTCGTTAGCTTGAGATACACCAAATTTGGTATTGAGTGACATGACTGTATGGCGAACATAAATGACAACTGGTAATATGGAAATCATGACTTGTCA
The DNA here is from genome assembly GCA_030522465.1 of Rhipicephalus appendiculatus. NCBI lineage: Eukaryota > Metazoa > Arthropoda > Arachnida > Ixodida > Ixodidae > Rhipicephalus > Rhipicephalus appendiculatus. The sequence continues at coordinate 35,939 of JALIZH010013821.1, read as the reverse complement.
TGTGCGACATGACTTGCATGCCACGGTCATGGCGTGCTCGCGGCCGTTTCGTTAGCTTGAGATACACCATATTTGGTATTTAGTGACCTGACTGTATGACGAAGATAAATGACTAGTGGTAATATGAAAATCGTGACTTGTCATGTGCGATATGACTTGCATGCCAAGCTCATGGCGTGCTCGCGGCCGTTTCGTTAGCTTGAGATACACCAAATTTGGTATTGAGTGACATGACTGTATGACGAACATAAATGACAACTGGTAATATGGAAATCATGACTTGTCATGTGCGATATGACTTGCATGCCAAGCTCATGGCGTGCTCGCGGCCGTTTCGTTAGCTTGAGATACACCAAATTTGGTATTGAGTGACATGACTGTATGACGAACATAAATGACAAGTGGTAATATGGAAATCATGACATGTCATGGGCGACATGACTTGCATGCCACTCTCATGGCGTGCTCGCGGCCGTTTCGTTAGCTCGATATACACCAAACTTGGTATTGAGTGACGTGACTGTATGACGAACATAAATGACTAGTGGTAATATGAAAATCATGACTTGTCATGTGCGAGATGACTTGCATTCAGGGTTGCCGTTGGTGGCTACTTTGCGCCAAATTGGCTACTTTCGGACTCTGTATGGCTACGAAAATTTGAGGTTGGCGCCGTGGCTACTTTTTGGCTACATTTAACTTCTGTTTAGGCGCATTTAGTAGCCAATTTTCTTATTAATTGCAGGTAAAAGAACAGGACAGCCTAAATACCAGCCACTGTTTTCCACCTTTTTAGTCGCGTAACCTAATACGCGCGCATGCATTGGCTCCAGCAACAGGCTCATGCGCACCAAAGCAGCACCCCGCACAACAAATATCAGCACCAAGATAAAGCTGCTTAAACGTTTAACGTTCCCACTGACTTGTTGGCGGCAATTCTCCGAAATTACCCTGTCTCTGGGAAGAACTATCCTGCATAAATAGATACAGACGCACTCAACTTAACTAATACGACATAGTTGCTGCGCCAAAGGGTACAAAATATAATTTATGGAACTAAATGTCAGAAAAAGCAAGTTTATTCGTTTTCCGAAACACTAACATTCTGCCTATTTACGTCTTGAAAAGCATTGCATTTTACAACCTGTGACTTGCTATGAATATATGTGCTCATATATACAATGTATTATTAACAGAAAGAATGCGAACTTCTTTCTGACTACAGCCGAACTGCTAACATAAGAGCTACGAAATGCCGCCTTTCCGCTCTCTCTCTAGAAGCGCATCGAAATTTTCGCCCCTTGACCTTATTTCATAGAATATACCAGCGAAGCGTCCTCCATGGCCGACTCATTTTATCACCGCACTATGGGGGAACCCTTTGATTATCGCTCTGAGGTCATTCTATATTGTAAAACCGAAGCTTACTAGTCTGTTGGAGGTCTGTTCATTGTGCTTTTTTACCCATTAAATTCTGTTCACTCTTTTTTGTTAGTGTTTTATGCACCCTTTTCAGCAATGCTCTTCTTGGCCTTGCGTTAAATAAATAAATAAATAAATAAATAAATCCTTTTCCGCAACTCCCCTGTGGCTTGAAGCACAAGATGGAAAGAAATATTGTCTTATTCCTATGTTTTTGCATACCCAAATTCATAATACCGTTTTCTTATATTTTGCTACAAATTTGGCGATCAAGTTAAATGACATGGCTACTTTGGCTACTTTTAGCTTGAATTCTGGCTCCTTTTCAAGTCTACCCAACGGCAACCCTGCTTGCATTCCACGCTCATGGCGCGCTCGCGGCCGTTTCGTTAGCTTGATATACACCAAACTTCATAGATTACTGCTATTGTGCGCGACCTCACTTACCTAATAACTGTTGCAGAAACTGCCAAGTAAGCTTTTCGCGGTCACTATTTTAACCGTGAAAACTAGCAAATCGCCTTTTCGCAATATTTATCACTCGTAATGCAACTTTTACGCAAGACAAGGAAAGTTCCACGGTTTTCACACACAACGAGAAGAACGAAATAAACTACCAACGAAAAGATACAGTTCTGTTATATTGCGCATATGCAAATCACTCAGGGGGCATTAAAGCAAAGCGAAAGTGAATACTAACTTGAATTGCGAATCACGTGCTTGATGCCGTTTATTCGCTTCAGTGATACGACACATTGCTGGCATGAAAGCGGCTCGAAAGGAAGTCATGCTTGATTAAACCTGAATCCGTGGAGCATAAAACTAGAAGGAGCGTGCGGCTGCTTCATACGAGGGTTTGCTGGCATTTCGTTCGCCGTAAATTGCGAATGAGTGTACGGAGGCGTATTCTCGTCCGAGATGTCTGGAATATATGGGGGGAATCGCTGATCGCATGAGAGAGCGCTTAATTCTTTGAGCTATAAAGGAGCACCGAGTTGTCTAAAATGAAGTTGGAGGCCCGGAGACATGAAAAATTTGGGAACACGGGTTTTCGCTGGTGCTGTTGTTTGGACAAGCGGACTTGTCTTCTTCAACAGTTGGATAAGCCTTAAAGCCCTTAAAAAGTGTGCGGGTGAAAGACATAATTTTACACTTTGACACGTTTAGTGTCATGAGCCATGCGTTACACCACTGGTTCACCATTTGTAGGTCTCGTTGAATGCGCGATACAATTATCAATGTTAATCAGGGTTGCCGTTTGGTGGAAACAAGAGCACATTTTATGTTTTGAGCAAATTCGATCGATCCAGGCCTACACTGCAAAAGCTTGCCTCCTCACAAATGATCAGCACCGCAGCGCGAAAGCGTCCCGTCATGGCACTGATGCTGCATTGCAAGCTAGAAAAAAAATAAGAGTTGCCACTCGAGCAAAGGTCAATACTCGTAGCCACGCTGGAACTGGCTACGAGTATTGAGAATTTTAGCGCTCTTGATCACCTTGTGTAAGCGCTGCACCTGTTTCAAGTCTTTTTTGTTGATTTTCTCAGAACTTATATTTCTGGTATTTTTCCGTACGCGAACAGTCATAACTGTTTTGCTAATAAACATTTTTGATTAAAACTTGGCACACTTCCTTATCAACCTAGTAGGCGTGCAACGAACCTCAATAAGCAAAATCGTGCTACAAGGTTTAATATGGCTGCCTGTTATACGAAGGTGCCTCTACTGCAAGTGCATACTTTTTGGGTTATTTGATTACTATGTTTTTAATATTCATCAGATCTCATTTGTTTTGGTTCATTGCACAGGCCAAAGCCTTTTTTCATGTCCCTGCAAAAAATAAATCTTTTTTATTGAATGGAATTTGAGTTAGGAGTGTTCGCGTAAGGCCTACTTTTCATGACATTTTTAATTATGAAAAAATAATTCAAAAATAGTACTTGCTTTAAAATGTTCACATGTGCCTAAAAAGATGTGTTTTATATTGTAGGCTAATAATATTTAGTGATTATCGCTTTTTAAAAAAATTTTTCCGACGCTTGGCCTCATTTAAAAAGTGTGCGGGTGAAAGACATAATTTTACACTTTGACACGCAAAGTAGCCACCAACGGCAACCCTGATGTTAATTATTGGGCGGTAAACTATGCAGTCATCGGCAAATATTCGTATGCGAGAGGTGATGTTGTTAGGCAGATCATTTGTATAAATTAAAAACAACAGAGGCCCAAGGACGCTTCCCTGCGGCACACCAGAAGAAACGACAGAATCGGAGGAATCGAAGTCATTAAAAGAAGTAAATTGCTCTCGATTGGATAAAAAGTTACGTGGCCATGACAATGTAGAGGAGTCCAATTTTAAGGCTGAAAGTTTTGATATGAGGCGGCAATGTGCAACACGATTAAACGCTTTCGAAAATTAAAGAAATAAGCAGTCGGTTTGTACGTTGTGATTCATGTTAAGGTGGATATCTGTTGTGAATTCGAGTAACTGTGTGTCGCAAGAAAGGCCTTTTCTGAAACCGTGTTGATTCCGAAACGAAAAACATTTCGACTCGAGTTGTTTGTAAACATACGAAGCAATGACGTGTTCCTGTAATACAGCAAATGCAAGTAAGCGAGATTCGCCTGTAAGTTTCGCATGCATTTTTACTACCATTTTTGTAAATCGGCACTACTTTTGCTACTTTCCAGTCAGAGGTAAGCTACCGGACAATAAGTACTGCCTGAAGAGGTGAAACAGGATGATGCTTGGAATAGAAACGTAATTCTTTTAATATCTTAGAATTTATTCCATCAATGGCGCACGATGAAGATACCTTAAAGGTCCCCTGACACCAAATTTGGAAACTCGAGGTGCTTGGGTCGTTTGAGACTCTTGCATTCGGGGGCACTTCTCACCGTTATTAGGGGCGAGCGTTGCCTATAAGATATTTTAATTTGGTTTTAAAGTAAAGGTGAGTGCTCATCCGTGTATTCTGGTAAAATCGACATTTTCTGTGGTTTTACGTAGACAGAGGCTCCCCTCGTGACGTTGCAGAGGTCAAGCAAGTATTGTCGGCATCGGTGAACATTTTCGGGGTGCGCACAATACCCCGACTGGCACCCGGCGAGGACTATTGTTCGTTACCCCTCTCGCTCTGTTGTCGGGCTGCTCTCAAGGTGGTTTTGGTTGCTTGCGCCAGGAATGCTTTTCTTTTTCCTCAGGGGGGACACGCTCAACGCACCCACATCGTTTTATTCTTCACCGCCCTCGGGTCACCCTATTTGGAAACGGCACGTTCAGCGTCACCGAAGCTTGAGCGCATGTAGTCTCAGGCACTTCCCCGCTGTGGGGCGCTAGTTTCTTATGGTATTTAGGCGGGCGTTTCGAACTGAAGCAAAATCGTCCTGAATTAACGACGCTAGCATTAATTATACGATGGGTTAGAGCATTTACGATTCAATTTCGGCATTACCAGACGCAAAGCTACAAATCACTGTAAAAAAGTCGCAAACAAAACTTTTGCTGTCAGGGGTCCTTTAAGATTGTTTATTAGTGAACCAATGCCCTCGATCGTAATGGCAATTGGTGTCATGTAATTGTAATCCAAATCAGATACAAAGGGTACCGTTGAGCTATCCTCACTTGTGAATACAGACGTGAAAAAAAGAACTGAAAACCGTAGAACACTCGCTCTCAGAAAGAGCGACTGCATTATCATTGTGCAAGACAATTTATGTACGTCCTGTGATTTGGGCTCAATGTTTTCCTAAAACTTTGTTGGGATTGTTGTTGAGTAATTATGGCAGGTCATTTGAAAAGTACTTATTCTTTGCTGTGCATAGGGTGGAACATTATGATTTAAGGTATACTTTGTATTCAGTCCATGATGATGGTGTTCCTACGCGTTTAGCGTACTTATACATCCGCTTTTTTATTTTTCGTCTGGCTAAGGGTTTTTGTGAACCATGGAATTAGATCTACAGTTACTGATCTTAATGCGATGAATGTATATATCTATTAACGTGGGCATATTTTCCCTAAACATAAGCCAATTTTCTTCAACTGATCTACCTTGAAAGACGGCAGCATTTCATGCTCCCAAAAGCTTTCCAGTTCAGCATTTATTACAACGTAATTGCCCTTGCTATAGTTATGAATTAGCTTCGGCGACTTAATAATATAACAGGAGAAAATTGGTTTATACTATTTCTAAGCACAACATTTAGATATTGCGGCAGGCTTATTTTTTATTATCATGCGAAAAATATTGATGAACCCACAAAGGGTTAGTGTTCATTTATTCGGCAACCTAAAAATTTATTAGTTCTATGCAGTGCTGGTGCACAGCACAATGTTCATTTTATTGTGAGCAGAATAAGACACTGCAATGCGGATTTGATGAACTGCACGATCACGCAATGTTTTATTTTTGTATTAGCTGTTCGCGAATAGCTGTGAGCATTCGCAATATCATTGTCCGTGCTAAAGAAAATCGTCGTAATATCTTTCTTTTTTGGCGAAGGCATAACAGGGTTCACGGAGAACGATTCTTTTCGTAGTTCCAAGCAATTCAGCCGACTGACAATGGGACTGCTGTGCCCAGAGATTTGTCGTGAAATGGCCGGCCTGGCTTTGAAGCAAGCCCACGGTAATGGCATCGTTCCTGCCCAGACGATTGAAAAGGCGAGACAGCTGGAACGTCTTTCCGGAGTAGCTGCTCTAGTTGTAGGGATAGAATGAAGTCCGGGAAGGGAAATTGAATCGATCCTGCAATGGGTATTGTTAAATCCGTGATGGGAGTCTCAATGCTTCTGTAGGTAAACGCATTCCTAAAATACTACGATATGTTCGCCTCGGTCAGCTTAAAATGCGTCACTATAGCGCTACTAACGCTGCCCATGACAAACCAAATAGTCGACCTAAGGTGTATTAGAGCTGTCAGAAACGGAAGAAGTGGAGGCGGTTATCGATGGATAACAATAGAGCTATTCTCTGTAGACCATAAAGGATAAAGGCTGAGTGCCACAGCTAAGGGAGCAGGGGAATAAAATAACATAAGAGCATTTAGGCATGAGAGTTGTTGCCCAGGATGAATATAGGTGTGTGCATTGGTCGAGTGGTTTTTCTTAGGAATGGGAAAGCATCTTAATATTGTACAGCATAAAACAGAGCATCCCTGCGCATTACCGGGAAGGCTGTGGCGGAAAAAAACTGTTCAGTGTCATTTATGAGGTAAATGCTATCGAAAGCCGTTTCAATTACATAGGGGATAGTCGCACCGACCGAGTCGAGGAGAAGATTCTAGAAGAATTACACGAAAAGTGTACAGCCTGCAAAATGGGCTTAAAGCAGAGAAATGGTGGCCGTTGGACCTGCTATCTCAAAGGCTGTTTTTACCGCCGTCCTAATAATGAAATAGGCATATCCATCATTTCTTGATTATTACTCTGCGCGAGGATCGCATACAAAGCTAAATGAACAGCCTTTTTTCTTTACGAAAGATAAAATTAACTATCAGAAGTGTTATATCGAACATTGCCAAATCATAATAGGAAAATTCGCACATTTTTTGAATTTTGTTTTTTGCGCTTCTGCGGATACGAGGCACCCACGAACAAAAATTCCCAGTTTGTTCTACACGAACGAGGAAAGCAACGACGCGACGTGCTACATGGAAATGTCGTGACTGTAATACGGAAAGTTTCGGCAATATTTGAGCCCGGGCAGAGTAGCGGTCTGCTCTAAATCTGCCTTAAACAGATAAATGTCCATGCCCCGCGACGCGCGCTTAGTAACAAACGAGGTAAGTAACTGCTGATTTGTTGTTTCGCGCCTCTAAGCACAATCATTGAACATTCGTACGTATTTGAAGAAACTGGGAAGCGTGCATAATAATTTCCAACTTAAAACAACTAGATGATGCTCCATGATTCCAGTGTCTGTCATGACACCCATTTAAAAATATAAGGCGGCAGCAGACGATAGCGGAGCTAATGCGCTTTCATGCGGGCTCTTGCGGCCGTTGCTACGGAGTCACGTGGCTGTGGAGCGAGAGAGATGGACGATGTTATCGCTAATGCAATAAACTGAATAGAGGAGAATGAAGATTCGAGATTTAAATCCACGTGCGGAGAGAGTATCACCTCCAGCGAGGAAACCAAACCGACAGGAGTTGGTCACAGGGAGGGTGAAAGATCGATTTAAATGGGAGATGCGGAAATATTGACCGCAAGGGAGGCATTCCTCTTGAAGCGCCACACGGAAGGGCGAGAAGTGAAAAAAAAAGGAAATACAAACAAATGAAAATCAGTTACTTTGACAGAAATGTTTGAAAAGTATGATGAACTAATGAGACACCTCTGAACGCACAGGAACTTTCAGTACTACTTTCGACGCTCTAATGTAAAGATGGGGGGCCGATGGATAAACGTACTATATACAAATGAGACTTCGTAAAACATTTTTTTTTAGGGAGCAAGTTCATGAATTGAGAACAAATAGCCTTCGCGAGAGCATCGGACTAGTGTTGAGGCTTTTCTTGTGTTCTGTGTTACGAGTTCAAGTGCCGTCCTTGTTTCTTTAGCACTACGGTTTTTCCATCTCTAGTACTAATGAACTTGGATAAAACAAGAATCGCTGCCTCAGACAGGCTGGCTGGTGTTTAGATTGGGGAAACTGCCTGTGACACAGGCACCATGTCATCCTTGGCGTGTTGGTTTTGGGGGCTGTTAGTCGTTGACCTCACGTCAACTTGGAAGCGTTACATCACGTTGACGTGATACCCGTGAGAAACCCCGCTTTAAAACTAACATGCCAATGATGACAACGCGACTCTGCTGTAGATATTTTCACCCTAATAAACGCCAGCGAGCATATCTGAGGCACTTATCATTCTTGATTCAACCTATTTAGCACAGTTTCGGCGCTAGGATTCCTACCTGCAGTATGGAAAGTTTTGTGGATGAGCATCGCGCTGAAACAGTACCGCGCCGATGCGATTCTGACGACTGGCCGAATCGAAGTATGTACTGCACAACACTTGTTTAAGTACAGCAGCTGAAACACAGCGCCGGTGACGTGTTGTAGACAGAGGGAAGCAACGCCACTCAGCATGACAGGCCGAAACCCGGTGGGATTCTTCAGGTGACTTGTTTATTATACATGACAGGTGTTAATTGAAACGCATTTACGTACCATAAAGCAGTTTATGAACAGTAAAATTTTTGTCGATAGCAGTGCTAGTACACCACCTATAAATGATTTCTGCTGTCTACTGACTCATTTTGTCATTTCTGTAGACTATAACTACCGCCAGCGTTGCGACGGTGCAGAACGCGCCGTGTATATAATTGGGTGAAACGCGCTGAAACCCGGCCACGGGAATGTGACACAAGCTTATGCGGAAATGGATTAGACGATGGCATGCTGCAAGTTGGCGTAGTCGGAACATCTGTACATACGACAATAGGTCGGCAAACTCGCTGGTCACTCCACGCATTCAAACTCACTCAGACACCGACTCAGCTGTGAGTATGAGTCTCAGTACGGGAGTTCGGAAGGCCGGAGAACACGCCGCCAGGCCTGAAGGGAAAGCTGGCAGAAGTTTATTGCTTGCATAAACTCCTACAGAGATGAGGCCAAGATATGGAACAGCGTTAAGAAAGTTCGAGGTCAACCAGCTTATTCGCTACCCCTAATTGACACCCAGAGGGAAAGCCTGGAAGACCAAGCAAACTCTCTGGGAGCACACTTCGAATTCGTGTCTAGTTCTACACACTATTCTGAGACCTTCGAAAGGTATAAAACGAGAGTGAACCTGGAAAGGAGATCTACACATACTGAAGCATACAATGAACCATTCCGCTTAGCAGAGCTACAAGCAGCACTGAGCTGTTGCACGAATTCTGCCCCAGGCTCTGATCGCATTGTATACGAAATGTTAAAACACCTCTCCCACGAAATACAAAAAAACACTCCTTTCCCTGTGCAATGCCATATGGTTTTCCGGCATCATCCCTGCTTCCTGGAAAGAGGCTATCGTGATACCCGTTCTGAAACAGGGAAAGGATCCATCGTCTGTCACTAGCTTCAGGCACATCGCGCTTACAAGTTGCGTATGTAAAGTCTATGAGAAAATGATAAACTGCCGATTAATACATTTTCTCGAAACAAACAAATTACTAGACACGTACTAGTGCGGATTTCTAGAAGGTCTATACACAACCGACCACTTTCTCCGCATTTAGGCTGGTATTCGCGAATCGTTTGTACTTAAACAATTTTTAAATGCGAAGCATTTCTTAGCGAACTTCGGCGACTTTGCGCGTATCTATCTATCTATCTATCTATCTATCTATCTATCTATCTATCTATCTATCTATCTATCTATCTATCTATCTATCTATCTATCTATCTTTCCGCCTACGACTTTGTGCTCTCCTGGCCGTATCGTTAATGGGATTTATACCAAAATTGGCACGGCATAACATGACTGTATGATGAACATAAATGACTGGTCATATCATGAAAATCATGACTAACCTGTCATGAAAACTATGATTTACACACCATGGCCGTAGTGCTCCTGAGGCCATTTTCTTAACTTGGTATTTTCAAAAATTGGTACGATGAGACATTTCTGCATGACCAACATAAATGACAGGTAGTAATATGAAAATCATGACGTGTACGTCATGTACAAAATGATTTACATGCCACGCTCATGGTGCGCTGAGGCCGTTTCACCAGCTTGATATACACCAAATTTGGTATTGCGTGACGTGACTGCATGACGAACATGAATGCGGAGTGGTAATCCGGAAATCATGACATGTCATGTGCAGCATGACTTGCATGCCACGCTCGTGGCACGCTTTGCGGCCGTTTGGCGAGCTGGATATACACCAAATTTGGTATTGAGTGACGTTACTGTATCACGAGCATAAATGACTAGTGAAAATATGGAAATCATGACGCATCATGGGCAACATGACTTGCATGGCACGTTCGCGGACGTTTCGCTAGCTTGATATACACCATAATTGGTATTGAGGGACGCGACTGTATAACGAACATAAGTGACAGGTGGTAAAATGTAATTCTTGGCACGCATGTCATCTACAATGCCATTTACATGCCACGCTCATGGTGCGCTTGCGTCCAGTTCGCTAGCTTGATATACACTAAGATTGGTATTGCACGGCGTGACTGTATGACGAACATAAATGACAGGTCTTTACATGTAAATCATGACATGCATTTTACGGCGAAAGCATTTTATGTCTCATGCTCACGTCTGTCCTTCCGCCCGTCCGTCAGTCCATCCGTCCGTGCGTCCCTTCGGCCGTGCCCTGGCACGCTTCCAGGTGGCCGTCGGGGCGCGCACACGGTCGCGTCGGACTCTACAGCGCTCGCGATTTGCTGTCGTAGCGTCGCTGTGCCCAGCGTGTCCAATCATGCAAGGAGGGAGACGCGCTCATCGCGTTCCATTCTGACCGACCCCGTCTCAATGCGCACAGGCTTTCGCGGAACGCACTTTGCAATTTACAAAGTGTCCATCAATTTAAGCGTTGGGACGTGGATGGCGTCTGTACGATGCGCAAAGCGCGAGAAAACGAACGCATGCGAAACGGAGGCCGATTAGTGTCGCTGCGATTTGCGGTAACAAATTAAAAAAAAAAAAACACGCACACATTCCGTTTGTGTGCCATGCCACTAAGAGTGTAAAAAAACACATGGCATAGTCAGTCCAATGGCTACAAGCTTTCGCCGAACACACTTTGGAATGCACCAAGTGTCCTTCAATTTTATGTACAGCATGATTTGCTCCTCGCTGGCTGCTTCGCATTACATCGATCCCCACAGTGCGTGGGATCTGCTGTGAGTGTTCCTTGACATGGAAAATGCCTTCGACACAACATGGTGGTTTGGAATACTGGGAGAGCTCTCATAGTTAGGTATACGACGAACGATGTTAACAATCTTCATCATCATCATCATCAGCCTGTCTACGCCCACTGCAGGGCAAAGGCCTCTCCCATGTTTCGCCAATCAACCCGGTCCTGTGCTTTCTGCTGCCACGTTATACCTGCAAACTTCTTAATCTCATCTACCCACCTAATTTTCTGTCTTCCCCTCACGCGTTTGCCATCTCTTGGAATCCAGTCAGTTACCCTTAATGACCAGCGGTTATGATGCCGACGTGCTACGTGCCCGGCCCATATCAATTTCTTCTTCTTGATTTCAACTATGATATCCTTAACCCCCGTTTGTTCCCTGACCCACTCTGCTCTCTTCCTGTCTCTTAAGGTTACACCTATCATTTTCCTTTCCATAGCTCGCTGCGTCGTCCTCAGTTTAAGTTGAACCCTCTTTGTAAGTCTCCAGGTTTCTGCTCCGTAGGTAAGTACCGGTAAGATGCAGCTGTTATATACCTTCCTCTTGAGGGATAGTGGTAGACTACCATTCATGATTTGATAATGCTTGCCGAATGAGCCCCATCCCATCCTTATTCTTCTAGTTATTTCACTTTCATGTTAACAATAATTGAAAGTTACTTGTCCAATCGGACATTCCGTGTTCGTGTAGGCAATGTATTATCACGGACCATTCGTGCAGGAGACTGGAGTGCCCCTAAGGTGGGGTTCTCAGCTGCACACTTTTTATTGTCCAAGATGAATTGTCTGCGTCTGTCCATCCCACACACTACTTTTTACTCATCCTATGTCGATGATATACAGATGGGATTTCAGACCTCGTAGCCTTGCTATTTGTGAACGACAGGTTCCGTTGGGCCTGGGCCTGAACAAGGTGTCCAGATGGGCAGACGAAAACGGGTTCAGGTTAAGTCCAAAAAAGAGCACCTGGGTTCTCTCTTCTAGAAAAAGAGCCCTCCACCCATGTCCCGAAATTGGCTTGCATGGCCAGCGGTTACCTGCAGAGGAGGAGCATAAATTTTTAGGCCTAATTCTGGTATCTAAACTCACCTTTATATCACATATGCAACGTACAAAAAACAAGGGTATCAAAACAAGGAACATTCTAAAAGTGCTTTCACCAGGCCCGTAGCCAGAAATTTTTTTTTTTGGGGGGGGGGGGGGCACCCGTTGTAAACCACCTATTTTCATTATTTATTTACGGTGAAACGCAAATAAATTGCGGGGGGCGAGGCGGGCCCCTAGCCCCCCCCTCCCCCGCCCCTGGATACGGGCCTGGCTTTCACGCAATTCGTGGGGGGAGTGACAAAAAGTGCCTGATCACTCTGCATAAAAGCCTCATACGCACGCGCCTAGATTATGGGGCGATAATCTACCAGTCTTCGACACCAAACGCTCTGAAGATGCTTGAGACGGTCCACCATTTGGGCATTCGTCTTTCTACGGCTGCTTTTCGCACAAGCCCCGTCGAAAGCCTGTTACGTCGATTCGAATGAGTGGTCGTTGCACCTACAAAGATCTTACATGTCTCCTGTGTATTATCTCAAAGTCAACGCAGACAACGAATACCCCTCACACTCCACAATCAACGATTTGTCCAATTCTTCACTGTTTATTAACCGTTCTTCGTTTAGAGAGCCCTACTCACTTCGCGTGAGGAGCCTCGCTGAGGAAACAGGTGTAGCACTTCTGGAACACTGTCTGATGGCTCCTGCCGCACATCTCCCGCCGTGGCAATGGCAGGTCATAGAATGTGATGTATCCTTCGTGGAAGTTACGAAACACGCACCTATTGCACATATCCGCACATATTTTCTGGAAGTCCAACACAAATACACTTATCCTGAATTCTTTACAGATGCCTCAAACTCTAACACTTCTGTCTCCTACGCTGCAGTCGGCCCATCTTTTTCGGATACCGGCGTTCTGCATCCTAATACAAGCATATTCACAGCGGAAGCTTATGCGACACTTGCGGCTGTCAAACACATCACACAATTAAAACTACCCAAGGCAGTAATTTACACTGATTCATTAAGCATCGTAAAAGCTCTCAAAGCTCTGAAAAAACACAAAAAATCCTGTCCTTGCTCGCTTTAGTCACTTTTATGCACAGTCTGCACATTTAAACAGCATGTCGTAGTGTGCTGGGTGCCAGAGCACCGCGGGATCCAAGGTAACGTGATGGCGGACCACCTAGCCGCATCCGTCCACGAAAGCACTGCCAATACATCCATAGCCATCCCTGCGCTTGACCTCAAACCTTTCCTTAAACGACAGCTCAGAGCTTATTGGCAGAGCACATGGGATAACTAATCAGAAAATAAACTACACGTTATCAAGCCGCACCTTGGTGAGCGGGTGGGTGACACTGCAAAAGACGCTCGTTTATTATCGCATGCTCTTTTTATCGTCGACGTTCGGGCCATAGTTGCTAGACCACATGCCTATACATTATCCCTCCTTAGGGCAAAAAAAAAAAACAGTAAACAACAGCACACAGCAAAAGAGAGAAAAACACGAATTGAAAAAACACACCAACAGCTACACAATTTGTTGAAAATCCTTTGCGTATGAAAGCCTCACTGGCGGGCGCTTGTTGCGCGTCGATTTTCTAACACGCTGTCCTGTATCATTGCACGTATCAGCTGTTCCTTGGTTGTTGGCCTGGTTTCCAGCTTGCTCGGGTGCAATGGCCTGCATCAGAGTCGGATGGTGAACAGCGGTTGATAACGTGGCCTTTTCGGCAGCTGGCGTCAGCTCTAGACGGTCATCCATGCTTTCTCTGGTTGAGCCTGGCTGGACAACACTGCTTGGTGGAGGATAGTCTTCTGCTGGCTGTGGTTTTCCTGCATCCTTGTTTCGTCTTAGGATGCGCCCCTCCTCGGTCCGGAGCACGTAAGACCGGAGATGAACGCGGTTCTCAATGGTGGCTTGGCTGTCCACCCGGAGTCATCCCAAATGCGCACGGTGTCTCCCCTGTCCAAGACTGGGAGCGAGGTGCCAGCTCTGGGTTTCTGCATGTGCTTTTAGATGCGAAGCATCTTATGCTCGGGGCTCTGTCCGTCCCTCCCGCGTCCCCCGTCCCCCGTCCCGCGTCCGGCCACTGTCATGAAGTAGGGAAGCACCCATTATGCGAACCAGAACCCTGTAGTAATATGAAGGCCGTCAACCCTAACACAGTCATCAGAGTCATGGCCGAGAGCACAGAGAGGCTGCTTAGCAATGGCTAGGCAGGTGGTGTCTGTCGCCCAGGTTGACCCCATTCCTTGAGTCATGGCCGAGAGCACAGAGAGGCTGCTTAGCAATGGCTAGGCAGGTGGTGTCTGGCGCCCAGGTTGACCCCATTCCTTAATCTTGCTTGCATGTGTTTAGAGGGGGGCTTAGTCCGTCCCTCCTTCCCGCGTCCCACACCACCACAGCGCATGCGCGTCCCCTCCCCCCTCTCTCTCCTAAGCTCTACCCCCTTTCTCTCCTCTAGGAATCGTCTACTCTACGGAGCGTCCCACAGCGCATGCGCGTCCCCTCCCCCTGTGCTCTCCTACGCTCACCCCCTTCCTCTACCCTAGGAATCTACTCTACGGAGCGGCGCATGCGCGTCCCCCCTCTCTCCTCTAGGAATACTCTACGGAGCGGCTCCGGCGTCCCACAGCGCATGCGCGTCCTCTCCCCCCTCTCTCCTCTTGGAATCATCTACTCTACGGAGCGGCCCACACCCCCCACAGCGTATGCACGTCCCCTCTCTCTCCTCTCCTACGGTCCCCCCCCGTCCTTTCCTCTAGGAATCCTATACGGAGCCGTGCGAACGACAGGTGGTGTGACAGCTGCTTACTCCGCTGGGGGGCGCCACGGTAGTTCCGCGGTATGAAAATGACGGAGCGCGCGCGCCTCATTCTCTCTCCTGCGCAGCGCCCGGACCACTGCCGTGAAATGAGAGCGGCGGCGTTCCTCCCGCTCAAGCTAATTATCTGCCCGCTGCTTC
Source organism: Rhipicephalus appendiculatus (assembly GCA_030522465.1). Taxonomy (NCBI): domain Eukaryota; kingdom Metazoa; phylum Arthropoda; class Arachnida; order Ixodida; family Ixodidae; genus Rhipicephalus; species Rhipicephalus appendiculatus. The sequence continues at coordinate 20,617 of JALIZH010013821.1, read as the reverse complement.
GCATCCACACATGGTTCCCTTTAGCGGGAGATGGGGAATGTTTTTTTTCACCTCTGCTGCAGGTTGACAGCGAAATCTGGTAGGCGTCCGCGGAGCCGCCTCTCCATCAGCATCTCAGCCGGGCTCTGGCCGCCCTCTAGGGGCGACCGACGATAGTTCAGGAGAGCCACCCAGAACGCCTCCCTGGCGTGCTTCGTTTTCTTCAGGAGGCGTTTGACCACTTGCACCCCTTTTTCGGCCAGACCATTCGCCCTCGGGAACCTGGGACTGGAATCACATGGGAGAAGTCACACACTTGCGCAAAATTACGAAAAGCACTGGAAGTGAATTGCGGACCCCCCGTCGGTGTGTATCTCCAGCGGGATGCCGTGCCTAGCAAACATTTCAAGTTTTCGGATGACGCTTTCACTCGACGTCTGCACCAGGCGCTCCACTTCCGGATAATTCGAATATGCATCGTACGCTACCAAGTACGAAGCCCCCCGAGTGTTCGCACAGATCTATTCCGACCCTTTCCCACGAAAAGCGTGGGAAAGCGATAAGCAATAAGCATAAGCAAACGGGCAGCACGTGCTGCACTTTGCACGTAACTCTTCAATCTGCTTCTGCATGTCCGGCCAATACATTAGAAGCCGTGCTCTTGCTTTGGTTTTGCGGAGGCCCAGATGCCCCTCATGCAGGCGTTCCAGCATCTCCCTGCGCAGTTGCCTTGGAACAACCACTTTGCAACCCTTCATTAATATTCCATCCACATATGACAGCTCCGATTTCACTGCCGCGAATGGACCAATCATTTCACCCTGTTCCAGGCCTGTAATGACTTGCTTGAGCTCTTCGTCTTGTTGCGTCTCTGCCTGCAGCTTCCCTTTCATCTTGTCGCTCAGAAGGCTTGCCAGGACTTGGGCAGCGTGTACGCTGACGTCCTCATCTTCATTTGTCCGCATGTTGTCTTGAGCAGGGATCCGAGAGAGTAGTTTCTTTCCTGGGACAAACTGCAACGTAAGTTCAAAACGCATTAAACGCAAGAAGAATCGCTGCAGACGAGGAGGCATTTCAAAGAGTTCCTTTTTCGCGATCGCTAATAGAGGCTGATGGTCAGTCTCTACTGCTATCTTTGTGCCAATTATGAACTCGCCAAATTTCTCGCACCCCAACGTGATTCCCAGCGCCTCCTTTTCTACCTGCGCGTATCAACTTTCGGTCTCCGTGAGCGCACGCGACGCATACGCTACTGGCCGCCAGCCCTTATCGTGAAGCTGCATCAGCGTGGCTCCCAGTGCATTCCTGGAGGCATCAGTGCTAATCTTGATTTCTTTCTGTGGATCGAACACTGCCAGGACGGGTGCCGACGTTAGCAACGTGCTAATCCTTTCCCACTCTTTCTGGTGAATGCCGCTCCATTCAAAACACACGCTGTCACGCATTAAACTGCGCAGCGCCGCAGTTTTTTCAGACAAACAAGGGATGTACAGGCGTGAGCAAAAGTGTGCAGACCACAGGATCACGTGGCCGAATGCATCGACGCGCCATCTGGCGACGTGACGCCAGCTGCAGTGCGCACGCGCGTCCCGTCGTATCAGTTGGCCTCTCATGCCGCTCTGTCTGACGCGGTTACGGCGCTCGTAGCCAAAACGACAACTCGGTGTCGCTTTCTTTGCTCCATAGGATCTGTGCCGTTCTTTTACGTAGCGGTTGCGACGGGGCCGGTTCAAGCGCCGGGCTGGCGTCGTTTTTTACACCGGTTGATTAGCCGAACTAAGCATACATAGCATCGCATAACCTGATAAAGCCAAGCACGCAAAATTTTGTTTTCTCAGCCCAGCCTGCCTTTGTCGCGTTAAGCCAAGTTAAACTTAAATGAGCCTACTTAAGTCAAAGTAAGCGAAGCCAAAAGTAATCAAACGTAGTTGAGCACGGTATCACCTAATAAAGTCAGGCGTAACTAGGTTTAATTAAGCCTAGTCCAGCTTGCTGTTTTCATGTCAAGCGAAGTTAAGCTTAGATGAGCCCAGATGAGTCGAGGTACTTACAGAGAAATCTAATTAAGCATAGTTGATTGAGCGATCTCTTAATTTAGCCGAGCGAAGTTAGCCTAAATAAAGCAAACCTAACCGCGGCCAATTAATTCCAAGTCGACTTCCCCATGAGCCCAGAGAAGCCATGCCCAGGGAAGATACTAATTACTCCTTATAGACTCCAAGATAATTAAGTTCATTTACGTCTAATTAGTGCTAGTTAAGACGAATACCAATTATGCCTAATTAATTAGCCTCTGATCCAACTAAACACAACCCTAGATATTGGAGTATCACGTGACACAATTACGCTAATTATGCAGAACTAAGCTAATTAGGCAGCGCCACAGTAAGTATAGATAAATCTGATTAAGCGTGGTTGATCATGGTTTCATCAAACGAATCTGATCATAGTTAGGTCTAATTAAGGAATATCTCATTAAACCCGATTAAAGTAATTGATGTCGAATTCCCATGAGCTCAGAGAATCCAAGCTCAGGAATATGCTAACTACTCCTGACCGAGTCGAGTCTCATTAAGCTAAATTAAATCTAATTAGCGTTAACACTAATTGTAATTATTAGTCATTGGTGTGTGTGACATCGAAGCCCACCCAAGGTACTCGAGTTTGATGTCGCAGAAATATGCAAATTACGCCTAGTTACGCGTAATTGAGACATACGTTGCTGCATAGGACGCTCATGGGAGTAAAGGTGTTTAATGCAGAGTAGTTATTCACGCAAATTTACTCAGCGCAACAGGCTGGAAAATTCTAGTTTTCTGTTGTCTGAAAGTGCGCAACGAGATATATTTGGATTACGAAAATGGGAAACGTGGCAAATAACGAGCCATCAAGAAACTGCACTGAGGGCTCCAGGACGCGCCTTCACCTTTAGCGCCAGCTTGCATCGACAAAAAGCTGTCAGTCGCTAGTGCGTAGGATTGCGTTTTATATCTGTGATGATTCAGCTTGATAATTTAACCCCCTGAACGACGGTGTTGCCGAGCCACAAAAAGAGGTATAGGTTGAAGCCTTCGGCCACATATGCTGCAGCAATTCTGTGTGGCCATCCTTAGAACGCTTAGCCCGACGCCCTACCTCCGTTATCACGTCAAGCGATGAGAGCAGACGACCAAATTGACGCGCGATGCAAACGGCTCCTAAGTAGCACACTTTGAAAGCCACATCGAAACGGTAGTGCTTCATTTTGTCTTTTGCAATGCTATGGTGGCTAGAGAGGGAGGTGTCAGCATCAGCCTGGGCTGCGCCGTGCGGGCAAGTCGGTGCGGCGCTTTTTCATGACGCCGACAGGTGGCGCGTCGTCGTCTGCGAGTCTTTGCGCGCCCGAACTGCATGAATAGTGCTGGGGTGGATGCAAGAGGCTGCGAGACGCGTTCGACCAGTCGCCGCGACACGACGCATCCACGCGTTCCTCGGCTGTCTGTGCACACGTCACACGTGCATCTCTTCGCCGTTCAGTAACCGCGCAAGTTGATGCGGTGGCGCTGCTGTCGGCTCCGCGAGCCCATTCGCGCCGCCGCATCGTCATGAAAAAATGCTGCCTCTCCGGCGCGCCGTTGCTCACACCTCCTTCGCTAGCCACCATAGCAATACCGGCCATACGTACCACTAGAGGAGCGAAGACGTATTGCGGAGCTGTCGCTTCAAGGATGGTCGCAGCGCGCGATCTGCCGCTTGATGAACAGGTCGAGGGCCGCAGTTAGCAGAATTATCAGGGCCTACCGCGACCGTGGAGGTACTCTTGCTGACGAAGAGCGCAGTGGACGTCCAAGAGCAACGGATAATTTAAATGATTCGCTCATCGTGGCCTGCGTAGTGGTGGACCCATTCATCGATGCCTATGAAATCCGCCGTGAGCTTATACTCTGGATGTCTCCCCCAGCACGATTCGGCGGCGACTGCGAGAAGCAGGGCTTCGGGGCTGCGTGGCTGCACAGAAACCTCAGTTGACGGACCGCTCGACTTCGCGCGTTCAGTGGAGGACTGGACGGTGGACGAGTGGCGCGAAGTGGTCTTCGCAGACGAATCCACCTTTTCTTCGCGATGGGACCAGCAGCGTCATGTTTGGCGCCCTATGAGTTGCAGGTGAGAATAGCCTGCAGTTTTGAATTCGTTGCAATTAACAAATTGACCATTACTTCAGTAATGCCATTTGTAAGCTCATCACAGTTTGTATCAAACGCTCCCGTGAACAAAAACACTTCTTTTTTTGCAAATGACATTGCTTGTCTTCTTCCGAGACCATAGTTATATTTCTTTTCTCCCCCCTGAAAAAAAAATTATTTCTACGTAACATCACGCAGGCGTTTAAGTTTGGCTAGGTTACCTGTCACGATTATTCCATTACACGAAAACTACATACAGGGCACTCGGCAGCTTACCCAAAAGTCGCGGGTTCAGTCCCGGCAGTGGCGATCGCATTTTGATGGAGGCGAAATGCTAAATGCCCGCGTATTGTGGGATGTCAGTGCACGGTAAATAAGACCCGATGGTCGAAATTTCCGGAGCCCTCCACTACAGCATGCTTTATAATCATATCGTTGTTTTGGCACGTAAAACCCCAGATATATTATTATCAGTAATTTATGCGCACCATACTCCGACAAGCACTGACTTTTTCTAATTAAATTTCCCCAGATACCGTCCAGAATACTGCCACAACATCTTGTCTAGCGGCCGCAGCGCCGTCAGCGCATGGGGAGCCATCAGCAAGGATGGACTCGGTCCACTTGTCCGAATCGATGGGTCCTTCACGGCATCAGCTTACTGCGGATTGCTGCAGGAAGTGCTGGTGCCTTACGCCCTGGAGGGACCTTTCGAGGATGGCTGCTACCAGCTGCAGCACGACCGAAGTCCCGTCCACACAGCTCGAACTGTGGCCGCGGTACTCGAGAGCCTTGCCATCCGCACTCTGCCGTGGCCCCCCGTCGGCGCCGACCTCAACCCAATCGAAAATGTGTGGGGCGTCATGAAGAGCCGCCTGTCTGCGCGACGGATCTCAAGCGCGTCGTCCGACGCGCTTTGGCAGGCAGTCAGCGAGGAGTGGGAGCGCCTGCGCCATTCCCCTGAGGTGGTGGTGACGCTGTAGGAGTCGATGCCGCGACGCGTCCAAGCCGTCATCGCCGCCAACGGAAATGTGACACGTTACTGAAAAAACGTGTCGCAAGACGCCAGGCGTTTGCCACCCCACACAATTCATTTCATCGCCGTTCGGACATGGGCGACCAGAGACCCGGTCACTCTTGCCGGGATATCCTGCTCTCGCGCTCGGCTCTGACGCGAGGAACTGCTCAGGCGCAGCTTCGTCGTCGTCGCCGTCAAGATGCTCGCGGCTCGCCGTAAGTGGAAGCTCTGGTGGACACTTTAATACCGAATGATGTTGCGATATTCAGTTGCCGCTGCAGCAGGAACAGCAATAGTTCATTAATTTTACCAAGGGGGAAAATAAAAATGGCTGAATGGGGACTTCAGATTGCTTTTTTTTAAACCGACCAGCAGACATACAGACAATGATATTTATTTCGGTCCTGAAGGGCCAATCCCAAACGGATCAAAAATATAAAAAGTCAAACTAACCTGACATTCTCAACGATCTCACGCAGCCCCTGCTTGCGCCAATTATGTGTGGCTTTCCTCGCCAGCTTCCATTATTTTTGTGGCGACTGTTTTCGCTGCGGCGGGATTTTGAATCACAAAAGAATCCCTACTGCCGAGCTTGTATAAATGTGAGAGCCAGATATTTAACAGGTGATGTCGAGATTTCTTTTAGAAAAAAAGCCGGCAGATCCCACGCACTGTGGGAATCGATGTAATGCGAAGCAGCCAGGAAGGAGCAAATTATGCTTTACATAATTTGCATGTCATGTTTTACATGTTACGACGTGTCATTTGTGTTCGTCATACAGTCACGTCGCGATATACCAATTTTGGTGTATGTCAAGCTAGCGAACTGGACGCAAGCGCACCATGAGCGTGGCATGTAAATGGCATTGTAGATGACATGCATGCCAAGATTTTCATGTTACCACCTGCCACTTATGTTCGTTATACAGTCATGTCACTCAATACCAAATTTGGTGTATATGAAGCTAACGAAACGGCCGCGAGCGCGCCATGAGCGTGGCATGTAAATCATACTTTTCATGACAAGTTAGTCATGATTTTCATGATATGACAAGCCATTTATGTTCGTCATACAGTCATGTCACTCAATACCAAATTTGGTGTATATCAAGCTAACGAAACCGCCGCGAGCGCGCCATGAGCGTGGCATGCAAGTCATGTAGCACATGACAAGTCATGATTTCCATATTACCACTTGTCATTTATGTTCGTCATACAATCATTTCACTCAATACCAAATTTGGTGTGTATCAAGCTAACCAAACGGCCGCGAGCGCGCCATGAGCGTGGAATGCAAGTCATGTCGCACATGACAAGTCATGATTTCCATATTACGACTTGTCATTTATGTTCGTCATACAGTCATGTCACTGAATACCAAATTTGGTGTATATCAAGCTAACCAAACGGCCGCGAGCGCGCCATGAGCGTGGAATGCAAGTCATGTCGCACATGACAAGTCATGATTTCCATATTACCACTTGTCATTTATGTTCGTCATACAATCATTTCACTCAATACCAAATTTGGTGTATATCAAGCTAACCAAACGGCCGCGAGCGCGCCATGAGCGTGGAATGCAAGTCATGTCGCACATGACAAGTCATGATTTCCATATTACCACTTGTCATTTATGTTCGTCATACAGTAATGTCACTCAATCCCAAATTTGGTGTATATCAAGCTAACGAAACGGCCGCGAGCGCGCCATGAACGTGGGATGTAAATCATTATTGTCATGACAAGTTAGTCATGAGTTTCGTATGACCAGCTATTTATGTTCGTCATACAGTCATGTTATGTCATAAAACATTTGGTACAAATCCCATTAACGATACGGCCAGGAGAGCACAAAGTCGTAGGCGGCTAGATAGATAGATAGATAGATAGATAGATAGATAGATAGATAGATAGATAGATAGATAGATAGATAGATAGATAGATAGATAGATAGATAGATACGCTCAAACTCGCCGAAGTTCGCTAAGAAATGCTTCGCATTTAAAACGGCATTTTTTATTGTTTAGAATACGTCCTCTAAACTTGTAATTATGTTTTGATCTTTTAGCACTAGACAGCGCCTGCATGGCAGAAGAAAAATGGTAAGCAGCAGCTGAGTAATCTAATATCCAATACTTTTTGTATCGTTTCGAAAATAATGGATCTTTCCCTTTCAAAAGAGCACATTGTTGGCCATTGCGGTCAAACTGCCCGTTACTGAAACTCCTGAAAAGCATCCGAGCACCACAGAAGGCAGTGCGCCGCTCGATAAATGGAACTTCACAGCCTGCTTACTCTGTGTAAATTTGCGTGAATAACTACTCTGCATTAAACACCTTTACTTCCCATGAGCGTCCTATGCAGCAACGTATGTCTCAATTACGCGTAACTAGGCGTAATTTGCATATTTCTGCGACATCAAACTCGAGTACCTTGGGTGGGCTTCGATGTCACACACACTAATCACTAATAATTGCAATTAGTGTTAACGCTAATTAAATTTTTTAGCTTAATGAGACTCGACTCGGTCAGGAGTAAACATATTCCTGAGCTTGGATTCAAGCTCATGGGAATTCGACATCAATTACTTTAATGGGGTTTAATGAGATATTCCTTAATTAGACCTAACTATGATCAGATTCGTTTGATGATACCATGATCAACCACGCTTAATCATATTTATCTATACTTACCGTGGCGCTGCCTAATTAGCTTAGTTCTGCATAATTAGCGTATTATGTCACGTGATACTCCAATATCTAGGGTGTGTTTGGTTGGATCAGAGGCTAATTAATCAGGCATAATTGGTATTCGTCTTAACTAGCACTAATTAGACGTAAATGAGCTTAATTAGCTTGGAGTCTATAAGGAGTAATTAGTATCTTCCTGGGCTTGGACTTCTCTGGGCTCATCGGGGAAGTCGACTTGGATTAATTGGCCGCGGTTAGGTTTGCTTTATTTAGGCTAACTTCGCTCGGCTAAATTAAGAGATGGCTCAATCAACTATGCTTAATTACATTTATCTGTAATTATCTCGACTCATCTGGGCTCATCTAAGCTTAACTTCGCATGACATGAAAACAGCAAGCTGGACTAGGCTTAATTAAACCTAGTTACGCCTCACTTTATTAGGTGATACCGTGCTCAACTACGTGTGATTACTTTTGGCTTCGCTTACTTTGACCTAACTAGGCTCATTTAAGTTTAACTTCGGCTTAACGCCACAAAGGCATGCTGGACTGAGAAAACTTAATTTTGCGTGCTTGGCTTCATCAGGTTATGCGATGCTATGTATGCTTAGTTCGGCTAATCAATCCGGTGTAAAAAAGCGACGCGAGCCCGGCGCTTGAACCGGCCCCGTCGCAACCGCTACGTAAAAGAACGGCACAGATCCTATGGAGCAATGAAAGCGACACCGAGTTGTCGTTTGGGCTACGAGCGCCGTAACCGCGTCAGACAGAGCGGCATGAGAGGCCAACTGATACGACGGGACGCGCGTGCGCACTGCAGCAGGCGTCACGTCTCTAGATGGCGCGTCGATGCATTCGGCCACGCGATCCTGTGGTCTGCACACTTTTGCTCACGCCTGTACTTTCCAAAGTAATTCAGTGCGCCTAATATTCTTCCTACTTCCTGCTTTGATGTGGCGGTTGGCATATTGGCGACACATTTCACGAGTTCTTTGTCCGGTTTGATTCCTTCATTTATGTCTCTGTGATGAGTGTGGTGCGCGTTTGAATTGTGCGCCTTTGAAAAGTGCGCTTCTGAAAAAGGACGACGGAAAAACGTGCGCGAGCGGAGATGAGCGCAGCTTCGAATGGAAGACGACGACGACGACGACGAATAACTTCTGAGAGCGCGAGGCGCAAGGAGTCGTCATGAACGTGGCCCAATCAGGAAACACCAAACTTCACCACAGCCAATTAGGAGTGGACAAGTGTGCCCGACAAGAGAAGCAGCCTGGGCTGGGGAAGGAGAGTGGAGTTCCAGTGGAACGATTCGCTCACTGGATTCCGTGCCTGACGGTTGTCCCGTCCGCGATGCCCGCTACGTGCCGACCTCTCGCCGATCGGGGCCCCGTCCTCGGACTTCAGTAACCGTATCCCTCTCTCGCTGGATTCCGTGCCTGGTCGTCTGATCCGCGATGCCCGCTTCGTGCCGACCTCTCGCCGATCGCGGCCCCTTCCACGGATTCCAGCATCCTTTCTCCCAATCTTTTACTTTTCTCCATCTTTACTTTTCTCTCTATCTCTTTTAATCCCTCCTTATCCCTTCCCTCGTGGGCCACTGCTGAGGTGTCGCACCCTGATGCAGACAATTGCGGGGCCCACTTTTCTTTTCATTCTTCTAACTTAAAAAATCACCCCCCCCCCCCCCCCCCAGCGGAACGAGGCGAGTGGAAGGTCGTCACCGGGCCGGGCGTTGAAGACGGGCAGTCGGGTTGCGGACCCGAGCTCCAGGACTTCAACCGGCCGGGGCATCCTGCCGTCCCGTTCCTGTGCGTGGAGACCTGAGCAGCATAGGAACTCCACCTCAAGGCCTGCAGACTTCAGTGCCGACAGCCAAGCAGCAGCAGTCGGGCTACGGGTCCGAGCTGCGCCTCCAGCTACCTGGCCAGCTTGCCACTACTGTCTCTTCGTCGCCAGCCAGTCAGCGTCCACTCCGACAGCCGGAGCTACTGCGTTCCGGTTTCGCATACGTCGCCGAGCCCTCAACGACATCGGTGAGACCCACCGCTATTTATGGCCCCGCTCCGCCGCTCACCTGCGTGCGAACTAGACTGTCTAGTTTAAGGCTTTGAACTTTAGTTCCGTGTGTGTTTAGAAGTTTGTTGCCGTGTGCAGGGAACCTTTTGATGTGTTGGTTAGTGTGTGCATTTCCTTCGCTTTACTCTTATTAAATGTTTTGTGTGTGTTGAAACAAATGGCTTTGTCCTTCACGGAACTCTCAGTGGCTCAGCCCTAGAGTGCAAATACAAGCAAAAGAAAGAACTTGCATCACAGTCTCCAATGCATTTAATTTCTTGCTAGCCGAAATACACATTTCTCCGCGTTAAGCGTGAAACCGGCTGAACTTATCGCTGCCAGTGCTGCCCTCAAACGCTTGTCGTGCTTTGCCTTCGTGGTTCCCCACACTAGCACATCGTCTATGTAGACTGCACACCAGGAATTCTGTCTAATGCGTCGCTGATTACTCCTTGAAATATTTCCGAAGCAGAACTTAGACCAAATGGTAGTCTCAAAAATCTGTACCGCCCGTACGGGGTACTGAACGTGCAAATTCTTGACGATGCGTCGTCCAACGGTATTTGATAAAACCCTCGATTTGCGTCCAGCTTGCTGAAACCATCTGGCTCCCGCTAACTCTGCCTCGATGTGTTCCGTTCTAGCAAGCTCGTACCGCTCGCGTTTAATGTTTTCGTTTATGTGTCGCGGATCCATGCAGATTCGAATTCCTCCAACCTACTTTTCAACAATGACCAGCGGACTCGCCAACCCTGCCGGTTCCTTCTTCACGATGATGCCTTCGGCCTCGATGCGCTCCAGTTCCTCGCGCAAAGGGACCTGCCTCGCGCGAGGCACGCGCCTTGCAGGCACCGCTACCGGCTTGGCTCCGTCTTTCATTGTGATCCCGTAGGGACGTTTGACACAGCCGAGTCCTTTGAACATCTGAGGAAATTCTGTTATCTGCTCACCCAGACTTGGCTGACTTGAGATAGCGTGGGCGCGTTTCACTAGGCCGAACCATTCGCAGGTTGACAGTCCCAACAACGCTTGCTTGCCTTTCTTGTCTATAAAGAACGTAATCTGCTGATCCTTGCTGCCCAGCCGCAGTGGCAACGATGCTGTGCCGAAATGCTCAATAACATTTCCTTCGTAGCTTGTCAGCGTTGTCTTGCTTGAGCGCACTTTCGCAGCTGTTTTTAGCTTTACGAATAGAGAACGAGGCAGCAAGTTTGCCTGCGCACCAGTGTCGACCTTAAATGTCACAGTTTTCGGACCCACCGTATTTTTCACGCCACCTATTTGCACAGCTAGAATTTGGAAGTCATGCTCAGAGTCTTCGTGCTCCTCGCGTGCCTCTCGCTCCACTTCACTTACGTTTGCCGCTCTGCAGCAAACAGCGAAACGGTTCTGCTTACCGCAGCTTCCGCACGTCCTTTTCCACGCTGGGCACTTCCTGGGTGGGTGGAACCTGTTGCAGTAGGTGCATGGACGGGTCGACTGTTTTCGAGCTTCACTTCGGTCACGTTTCTCCACGACACAGGCCTTCGCATTGTGTTCTTTCTTGTCCCACAGTTGTTCTTGGTTGGCTGCAAGCTCCGCTGCTTTGCTAAAATCTATAGCCTTGGAGAGGCTCAAATGTTTTTCCCTTAGGACGCGGGACCTGAGTCTTATCTTTCGTCCCACAAACGAGTTGGTCACGCACCATTGAATCCCTCAGGTCTCCAAAGTTGCACGTCTGCGCTGCTATTTGTACGTCTCTGAGGAATTGTTCGAATGTTTCGTCTTGCTGCTGCAGGCGGGAACGGAAAACATACCTTTCATACGTTTAATTGCACTGTGGCGTGCAGTACTCCTCAAATGTTTTGACGATGACATCGTAGTCCTCCTGTTCTGCTTGAGCCAGCTGAAACGTATTGTACACTTCTAGGGCCTCCTGGCCAGCTACGTGTAGGAATACAGCAGCTTCTTCCGCACTCGGCTTCCTGTCCTCGCCCGTCGCCTCGAAGTACAGCTGGATGCGCCGCTTGAACCTTTTCCAATTTTCGGTGGCCTTTTCCGAGAGGACGAGTCGCTAGCAGGACAGAAGTGTTTCCATCTCTGGCAGCTCGGGCGACGCTGGACGACGAGAACACTGCGCAACTGCGCGCGCACCGCCTACCTACGGTGAGCCACTTCTGATACCATGTTTCGACTGATGACAGTGAGCGGGAGGCTGACACGGCAAAAGACGCTCCTTTATTATCGCATGCTCTTTTTTATCCTCGACCTTCGGGTCCATAGTTGCTAGACCACATGCCGATACAGCAAGAATGAAAATCACGCCGCACAAAAGTTGCACTTACAAGGCTAAGAACAGGACATACGCACAGTACACACTCACACCTTCTTTACCGTGGTGATTAACCTTTGTGTGATAAATGTGGTGAATCACTCACTGTCATTCGCATTCTCATCCAATGCAGTGAATTAGACTCTCTTAGAAAAAAGCACTTTCCATTAGCTTACCGAGAACAAATTCCACTGCACACACGTATGTTCATAGGCAAAGAACCTATTTTTGAATATGAGTCATTGTTTGCGTTTTTAAAGGACATTCATAGCTCTCACGTAATATAACAAGGAAATCCGTAGCACGACCTCTCAGCAGAGGTTGCTGCTGCGGTATCTCTTCTCAGAAGCACCTGCTTCCCACCCTTTGGCCTCAAAGGCCTTTAGGAGGCATTCGTGCTATTTTCCCATCGCTCACTTGTAGACATCATGGTAATTTGTAATTTATTCAACACCCACAGATCACCTCACAGATCACTGCCATAATTTTGCAATCTATACACACCTTTTACGGTCCTATATGTAGCGCGTGATTTTAGGCCTCTACACAGCCATAATACACCCTGTCATCGCAATCATTGGTCATCGCTAACACCGCATAAAAGACATGGCGCACTTTCGCCACCCTTGGCCCTTGCGCCACAAAACTCCACTAATCATCAAACTAATTTTTGCTAGGAAGGCGTAGTTCATTAGTCGTAATTATCTTTCAAACTCGACAAATACTCGCGTAATCATTAAAATGTCAATCGGGCATATGTAGGCATGTTCGAAACACATCTAACTGTGCCATTTTTCCACAAATTAGTAATTGCGTGCTCGCTTTTTTGGCTAATAAAGAAATCCCGCGAAATATAAAAAATGACACGTGACTAGACTGCAGAGGCGCATCAGGAAGCAGTACCCTCAAATAGGCTCACGCTCCCGCCTTTTGCGGGTGGGAGTACAGTCACGTGTTATTTTCCATATTTCGCGTGCTTTCTTTATCAGCCGGAGAAAATGAGCACGTAATTAGTGCAGTGCTTAAAATAGCGCAGGTAGTTAAACAGCGCATTTGAGCATGCCTACATATGCCTCACTGACATTTTAATAATTAGGTGAGGATTAGTCAACTTATCAACTTAATTAGGACTAACTAACTAAACCTAATTACCGAAAAAAATTACGAGTAGCTACTACAGTATACTGGTAAAAATATGCGCTAGGTGTAATTTGCGTAACAACGTTCCTATATATATATATATATATATATATATATATATATATATATATATATGAAAGAAAGTCACAGTGAAAAACATAACAACATTTATTCTGAGCTTTCGGCCGGGGACCGGCCTTTATCAAAGATGCCAATGGTACATGGAGTTCTGGTTTAAATACACTTTCCCGCGTTACATACACAGATACACATGCAGTCGCCATTCGTTGGCACGGGACAAGGGGAGGGACCAGAAGAACAACAACAGCAAGAAAGGTCAGGGGGAGAGGGTCAGACATGCGTACAAGGCCGCTATTTGTCGGAACTTAACAAGAGGCGGGGCCAGAACACACAAACAAACAATCAATAAATAACAAATAAAAGGGCTTAAGAAACGAGGCTACGTGTGCGATCCCAAGGGGAAAAAAAGAAAAAAAAACAAGTAACAATGGTAAGGACGCGATTACCCGGCTAAAAGGGGATATCCATTCGCTTCGGGACGAAAGGGGAAAATGGTCACGGACGCCGGATGTCAACGCACAGTGCGTGTTTCTTTGTTCAGCATGTTATCTTCTAAAAGTGCGTCAAAAGTCGTTAAGTACGTGCCCACCCGTGCGCCTGATGGGATGGGGTTCGGTGTGGCTATTGAAGGCGACCCCTCTCCTCGGAGGCTTTGCAGGCGCTGGCGGCAATCATCACAGACCGCCCGCAAAGTCAAGGAAGCAGCTCGCCGGTGTACAATATCGTGAACAGGTGTGGGATAGGCGGCATGCGTGAGTACACGAGACATTTTTTTTCAGCAAATTAAACTTTCCATGCATATATACATATATATATACATACTTACATATGCACACATACAAAGCAACGAAACAACAGCCTATGTCAAAGCGAACGCCCACGGCCTACACGGTTACATCATCTGATAGGAATCTGTACTCGGAGGAAGGAGCACGCACGTTCTTTCACACAGAAATGACACCAAATTAAGAAAATGAAGAAAATAATGCTAATGAAGGAACTTTCGAGGCCTCGATCACCTAGCTGCCTGCGGAATTCGATTTTTCAGGTTCGTTGTAGGCTAAGCACGATAGTCGGCCTAAGCTTTCATTTATGCCACCAGAGACACTGTTGAACTTGTGGATGAGGTACGATTCACGTGCCTCCCGGTCATAATGTGTTTTGAAATGGAATTGAAGCACCACCGCAGAAAAGGTGTGAAAGGGGTGGCCCAGATTATTAACATGTTTGGAGAGAGGAAGGTGCGGTAGGGCCTTTACGTGTGCTCTGTAGTTGTTGATTCTCATCCTGAACGCAGTCTCAGTTTGACCTATGTACTGGGCATGGCATAAGGTGCATTCGAGAAGATAGATGACGTTTGCGCTGTCGCAGTTGAAGTTGCCCCTTATCTGATAAGAAAATGATGAAGCGGTACTTGTGACGGTGGACACTTTGTTCATCATTGGACAGAGTTTGCACCTAGGTTTGTTGCAGGGGCCGCTGCCTGTGAATTCAAGAGCGTTGATTTTAGAGGACGTTACAAAATCTCTAATGTTCCTCGCCCGTCTGTAGACAACGCGTGGAGGTTCCGGGAAAACACATCGTAACTTCTCGCTTTCAAGCAGAATGTTGTGGTGCCTTTTGAGGATGCAGTTTATGTTAGGGGGAGAGGCTGAATATGTTAGAATAAGATTGGGAGTAGTGTTTTCGCGGTCCGACTTTGTGTTTTTTATCAAATGGCGGCGGTCCTGCTTTTCAGATTTCTTAATAGCGTCGTTGATGACAGACTGCGGGTATTGTTGTCGTGTGAGGTCGTTGCTTAGTTGTTGACAGTTGGAGGCGAAGTCGGCCTGATCAGAACATATACGCCTAAACCGAAGAGACTGGCTGTATGGTATGCCGAGTTTACAGTGCTTGACATGGTTGCTGCCAAAGTGGAGGTATTGGTGTCGGTCAGTTGGTTTCCTGTAAACTGAGGTCACGAGTTTATGGTTTGATATTTTCACTGAAACGTCAAGGAAGTTAATGGTAGAGGCCGAGTATGAATGAGAAAATGAAATATTCCCGTGAGCGTTGTTGAAAGCATTTATGAAATCTATGAGCTTCTCTTCTCCGTGGCACCAAATGAGAAAGATGTCGTGAATGAACCTTCGATAAAAACGGGGGCGGAATGGGGTGCTGCTTAAAAATTCTGATTCTAATGTGCCCATAAAGATATTGGCATAGTTGGGGCCTATCTTTGTTCCCATTGAGGTTCCATTAACCTGGACATAATGCGTGTTATTGAACTCGAAGTTGTTCATTTCCAGAACGAGCTTCAGAAGTGTACCGAGAGTTTTGCCATCAATTGAACTGCTCTGGGGTGAATTTTCGTACGCCTGAATAACAGATTTAATGCTGTCCGAATGAGGAATATTTGTATAGAGGGAGGCGACGTCAAGGGTAACCAGCAGACTATCCTGAGGTATAACCAGATCCATAATATCAGCTAGAAAGTGGTTAGTATCTTTGACATAGGAAGGCAGAGTTGGGGGGAATGTCTTTAATTAGGCTATCAATAAAACTAGATATTGGTTCAGTCACCGTTCCTATGCCGGAGATGATGGGTCTCCCTGGATTGCCTGCTTTGTGAATTTTGGGTAAGATGTAAAATCTTCCAGGATCTGGACTTAAAGCTTGAAGGGACGCTGCCGTTTTTTCGGGGATCTTTTTTGTTTTTCACAAGTGTCGTCAATGTCTGGCGCGCTTCATTTTTGAAATTAGTTGTCTGATCGGTATCAGTTGACCTATAGAAGGAAATGTCGCTTACCTGTTTCTCGGCCTCACCCATGTAGTCCTGTTTGTTCATTACAACAATCGCACCACCTTTGTCGGCGGGCTTGATTATTATGTCTGGACGTCTGCTTAGACCCTTTAGGGCCTTATCCTCGTTCTGAGAAAGATTTTTTTTGTATGGCGATCGGTTTCTGTATTGAGAGAGAATATCACGTTGTACTGCTTTTATGTAGATGTCCAAACATTTATCCCGTTGTGAAGGAGGAGTCCAATGACGTAGTGATGGTAGCCTAATGTCAATGTTTGTGTCTTGTGCTCTGCCATAATAATATTCATTTAACCTCAGCGTGCGCGCGAAGTTTTCTAGATCCTTGTAAAGTTCAAACTCGTCTAATCTGCCGATTGCAGGACAAAAACTCAAACCTTTCGACAAAACACTTCGTTCATCAACTGTGAGTGGAATATCGGAGAGATTTACTATGTTGTACTCTTTGTGTTGCGAGGTATTTTGAGCAGGAACCGTTTCTTGGACCGGATGATGTCGAAATTCAAAAGTGTTCACTGGTTCAGTGGGCAGAGTCACTCCATCCCGGAGCAGCTTTTTCCGCTTCGTTGTTGCTATGTGGCTCTCTGTTTCTTTTGCGAACTTTTCTAAAAGACTGATTTCAGAGGGCGTCAAGTATTTTTCCTCCGTGAATTTCTTTTCCTCAATAATATATATATATATATATATATATATATATATATATATAATGAGAACTAACAGACAATGATGCCAAGGAAGGTAGAGGGGACGTTATTAGAAGTAATTGTAATGTAAATGCGAAGAAAGGAAAATGGACGAAAAGATAACTTGCCACCGGCAGGATCCGAACCTGCGACCTTCGAATAACGCGTCCGATGCTCTACCACTGAGCTACGGTGGCAGTCATCCCTCCGTCCACTTTTTAGGGTATATATGTTCATTTAAACGTGGGAGCGTCAGTCAGCGCCGCCTGTTGCCATTACGGCGAGTGTGGAACACCCTTTTTGCCTGTAGGCGTCACGTAGTACGTGATCTTATTACGAGCTGGCAGCTGACCAATAATCCCTCGCATACCACCTGAAGGCAAAAGTCTGCCAGAACGAGACCCTCGTTATGAACTAAGGAAAGGAGTCTGTCAGTTCTCATTAATAATGTGTTTAACAAAGCAAACGAGCCCTTAAGTTCACACTTCTTTCCTTCGTATATATACACACACACACACACACACACACACACATATATATATATATATATATATATATATATATATATATATATATATATATATATATTGTGCTGATACTTCAGATCTCTGTAGAACTCTTCCGCTACCTCAACTATTCTATCCATATTGGTTGTGACCTTGCCTTCCTTGTGACCTTGTCTCGGCTCATTCGGCAAGCATTATCAAATCATGAATGGTAGTCTACCACTATCCCTCAAGAGGAAGGTATATAACAGCTGCATCTTACCGGTACTTACCTACGGAGCACAAACCTGGAGACTTACAAAGAGGGTTCAACTTAAACTGAGGACGACGCAGCGAGCGATGGAAAGGAAAATGATGGGTGTAACCTTAAGAGACAGGAAGAGAGCAGAGTGGGTCAGGGAACAAACGGGGGTTTAAGGATATCATAGTTGAAATCAAGAAGAAATGGACATGGGCCGGGCACGTAGCACGTCGGCAGGATAACCACTGGTCATTAAGGGTAACTGACTGGATTCCAAGAGATGGCAGACGCGTGAGGGGGGAGACAGAAAATTAGGTGGGTAGATGAGATTAAGAAGTTTGCAGGTATAACGTGGCAGCAGAAAGCACAGGACCGGGTTGATTGGCGAAACATGGCAGAGCCCTTTGCCCTGCAGTGGGCGTAGACAGGCTGATGATGATGATATTTCAGACATGATTATGAAACGGCGCAACGAAGGGACGCGAAACACTGACGATGAAGAAGACACAAATGTGTCTTCTTCGTCGTCAGTGTTTCGCGTCCCTTCGTTGCGCCGTTTCACGATCACGATCCCTTAAGAACTCGCCCAACTATGAGTGATGTTTCGGACAGTCTGTATATCTTGAGTGAGTCTGGATGATCTCCACATTTTTAGCTGACCTGCATGGTCCTATCTGTTGAACTTTAGCATTACTGCCAGCATTATGTCAGGCCACGTTTATACTCACGTCGTGGAGCAAAGCAAGGCACCCTGACCCCCCCTCCCCTTGCGAACTCTTGTCACTGTAAGTTCGTGTTAAAAATACCGTCTGTGAGTCATCCCTTTCAATAAAGATGTTGTTGCTAGGTTGCAACAACTGATAACTGGTATTTAAAGGTACGATATGGAAAGGTGCGAAGTAGGGCACCGATTAGGTTATATATTCGTGTTAAAGGGCATTGACACCAAGGTCTAAAAAGCTCTTCATACGCTACCGGGCTCGCTCACTCAGACTCAGATCGAGCCTTGAGTTTCTCTCTGAGTGAGTGAGTAATATTTCTACGTAGCTGACAAATCAAAGACGACTACGCAAGCAGCCCTACCCTTTATGCAGCGTCGCATTACGACCACTCCCTGAACTACAGCGGACCGACGGCTCCCATTGAGGGGCGAGCGTTTGCACTGGCATTGAAAAAAATAGAGGCGTTGGTACGTCCTTTACGCTTGAGCGAAGCTCCGCAAGTATGGAGTTGATTCCCGTTCATCGTGTGACATTCTAATTTGTTTCTATCGCATTCAGTGCGTCGCCCTTGCGGCGAAACTGACTTTTTTTTTTGTAAAAGAAAAGTTTCGCGTAAATCCATGTATTCATAACAAAGTTTGAACGGTGACCATGAAACTCAGCACGCCGGGCGCGCAGAAAAGACGACTGCTCCCTTACGTAAGACCGGCGCTTATCGTGATGGGAAAAATGACAGGATATAAGTAGTTTCCAGAATATAAGCAGATTTGTACCATTATTATACGTAAGATTTTGTCTTCCACTGAAGGACACATCATGGATGAAACAGCACACAATTCATTTTCGTCGCGTTTTTCATTATGCTGAAAAACTCCCAGGGTACCTTTTGCATTCGCGCAGGTCGACTAGACGGCGACGTCCTTTTTGTTTTTTTAAGGCGAAAGCCTTTAATGTCTCATACTCGCGGTAACCGTCCGTCCGTGCCCTTGAACGGTGCCAACTGTGGCCCTCTCCTCCACACACTCTATCAGCAATCACGTGATGGCACAGCGGCGCATAGCAACAGTTGCGCCGCCACAGCTGTGGCCTTTCCCTCTTACAGTCTCTCATCAATCACGTCAGTGCCGAGAGAGTGTAAAAAAAAAGGAAAAAAAAACAAGAAAAGAGAAGACATGGCATAGTGAGTTGAATGGCCACAGACTTTCGCCGAACACACTTTGGAATTTACAAAGTGTCCCTCAATTTTTTCTCCTTCTCAGTCGATGTACTGATGCTACCCTACCTCCCTCCTACAGCTTTCTCCACCTAACGTAGTTCTGCAGTGCTTACAAGATCGGAGGCGTTGCTAGATTTCTGCACCTCTCCTGGTTTTGAGTGGCGTTCGTGATCAGCCCACTTTTGACCAAGCGACACTGTCATGTGAAGATATCATCACGCGACGCCAACTTATGTGACATCATGATGAAGTCATAGTGACGTCACAAATTTAGTATATCTGTGACGTCATGCTGCCGTGGAATGGTGACGTCATCACGTGATGACTTTTTTTGCATCTCTCATGTTGACGCCGCCGACGTCGGCTGTGAATTTTCGTGTATGATGAGGCATCTAAGGCTTTCGCCTTAAGATGAATTTGTTTGGCTGAAGTATTCTTTTCGAAATATCCTGTTCATGGTATATATAGATCTGCATGAAATTTCACTTCAAAAGAATTGAAATAATCATGACAAAGAAAACCTCCGTAAATTATGAGCTCGTCCAATGAAAACTGCAACAGCCTGTCCTGTGTATTCTCTGCTTGGTCCCCGCGTTTTTTGGCGCTTCTATAACACGCTCCAACCGCCTTTTAAATTCCTTTAAATGTTTGCGTTGAGCTTTCTTAATTCGTGTAATCGTCCTGCTGTACTCGGCAAATTAACAATGGCGGCTATTCAGTCTTTCCCTTACTCCAAATGAATCAGGCCGCTATACCATGTTTGTCTCAACGTACAACGCGCGAGTTCCCACCGCGAATGTTTCGCTCGCACCAACTATGTTTCGAGCCACGGCACCACTATAGAAAAAACGAAGAGGTAATTGCAGCGCAAGTCGTGCAGGGACCTGCTCGGATAGCTTCAATGGGTCCGTGGATGACAAATTGCATTCCCGAATTTGCTGAGCGGAACAAAAGAGGCTGGTCGGGACGAGGAAGCGGAAGTACCTGTTTACTGCGCAGCCCGTGTTCCTGA